>JAACYV020124672.1:0-10282 GCA_009936425.2 Chrysaora fuscescens
GTCTCCCTGAATACCAGAGATATAGCAGTTTACGAA
Source organism: Chrysaora fuscescens (assembly GCA_009936425.2). Lineage (NCBI taxonomy): Eukaryota > Metazoa > Cnidaria > Scyphozoa > Semaeostomeae > Pelagiidae > Chrysaora > Chrysaora fuscescens. The sequence goes on from JAACYV020124672.1 coordinate 37, forward strand.
AAATTAGCAGTTATTTCGTGATAAAGATACCATTGTTTTAACACAACATTAAAATTTTGTACAAGAAAATCTAACAATACAAAAACAAACGGAAATGTTGGCTTCAATCAAAATAAATATAAATAAAAGCACATACCAGCAAAGCAGAGATATTGTCCAGGGCCTATTTTCAAATGGGGACCTATTCCAAAGAAGCTTAGTCCTGTGAACAAAGCTCGCCGAAAGCACAGCTAGGATGAATATTACTAATTACTTAAATAAAGTTCACCAAGCAGCAGTAAAAAAAGATCAAAACTATTCGTGTTTAGAAATCTGACGAGACATCTCATCGTCATCTACCAGCCCTTGGATCTATGGACCATGGACCACGGACCATAGCCTCAACCCCCACCCACCATATTCCATATTGCGAAATCCCTTGTTGGGCTGCTTGCAGCAGTGGCTTTTTTTATATATAGCAGACAAAGGACTTATGTAGTAAGTCTAGGTACTTACTGCACACTAATTTTCAATAAGAATTTTTGCCTGGAGAAGCTGTACTTGGGGCTGCTGAGCAGTTACGAAACTCTCAGCAAATTGTAATCATTAAAGTGGATTAAATAATAAAAAATATTAAAATCAAGAGCTATAAACAGAAGATAAATATGATCGGTAGAATAATCGTGTTGTATATTTGAATAACTAACATTAAGAAATGATAACACTATCATAAATACGATCATATTAATTTGAATAACTAAAATAAGACATTATAACTAGTCTAGAACTGGCTTCGAAAAAATGATTTGGGATGATACATTCCTGCCCTTCAAAGAATTATCCGAAATGTTACGTTTGGAATGATTCCTTGAAGGGCATTCGTATTAAGCCCTTGAAAACATTTCTGGTCTTTGTCTTTTGTCAATTATGGCATATTGAATTATTTATCGAAATCATACAACAATGTGGAACATAAATGAAAAGATGAGGTTTACGAGCTGAATAACATATACATCGTTGTAGCAAATGTCAATCACAGCAGGGAAGTAACACACAAAATATTTTATTTCGCGGAATAAAGGGTAAAAACTTTGATTTAATCTGATGTCCGTGCTCAACAACAATCGATTTAACGCTAGAGATTAAAAAAGGGTAAAGTTATTTATGCCATTCTTTGTTATGACAGCAGCAAAAACATTGGCCATGAGGGAAAAGCCGAAGAAAATTAATGTTCCTTTGGTTGATATCATCCAGAACAATTTTTTCGAAGCCAGTTATAGTTTAATTTATAATATATTCTTTATTCATTCAAATTAATGTTATAATATTTATAATAATGTTAACAATGTATTAGTCACGCTTTTTGCATCCGCTATAAACAAAAAAAAAACGGCTGGAAGCAGCTTAAGAAGGGATTTCACACTATGAAATATGGCGGCTGGTGGTTTGGGGCTATGGTCCGTGGTCCATGGGTCCAAGGGCCGGTACATATACTATGCCTATAGATATACCGCTGAAAGTAAGTACACTGAAAAAAATTACGGGTAAGATAGTTAAAGACAAGAGCCGTCAAAAGCAAAATGTAGTCAATTGAACTTGATAGAATGGGCGAACTCACCTAAGTAAATAGTTGTGAAGAACATTGTGATGTCCTGCGACATAAATAACCCCTCTTTATTTGTTTTACTCCAACCATGCCAAGGTTCAGAAAGGTTTCTACAAATATTCGAAAACTCAATTAATATCAAAGTGATACCTACTAGGCCTTTATAACTGAAATATAAAGTTTCTCCATCGTGGAGTCCATAAAAAGTATTTTTAAAGTGCGAAAATGTTTATCAGCTAATTTGGGGGTAATGCCCCCTGCTTGTCACGAAACTGAAATCCGTTTTTCGATTTGACAGCTGGTTTTGTCTAGAAAGAGGTTTTACTGACGCCACCTGAATTTTCCTGAGTTGAATTTCCCTGAGTTGAGTTCCAGACCTCTGTGACGTAAAGTGTTTGACACAGATTAGGTCGTGTATTGTAAACACAGTAAAATCGAGTAAGTTCAGTTTTCTCCATAAAGCGCAACTTTTTTTCCCCATATATAATTTCATATTTGTTAAATGATATCTATCACAACAAATCATGCTATAAACGTGTGCCCTTTTAGCGTTTTTGCTTCAGGAAAAATCATACGGATTTTGCTAGTTGCAGTGGTTCGAGTCATGAGTTATTTCTGCCTATCTGTAATAATTTTTAAAAATAACTACCGAATTTTAGAAACAATTTTCATGCAGGATGATAGAAATTAGGATATAAGGCAAAACAAATGAAATTATTTGCTGCAGTACCCAAAGACGGAGTAATAATGAGGTCGACTGCATCGTCTCAGTGGCTATTTGGCTCTTCGAATCACTTCAAATCAGTGCGAAAGCGAAATCAGTGGCTATTTGCTTCTTCGAATCACTTCAAATCAGTGCGCATTTATCATAAGAGAAACAAACTTACACATCGTTTCAAATATAACAGTCGTCTTGAGTCCCGTGTTGATAAAATTTCCTTAGACATGGAAAAGCCCAGTCAAGAATAATGGAAACATTTCTGTGCTGGCCTATCAGGTGGCCCAAGTTGTTAAAATAACACTCATATGCCTGGCATAGCACTGCGTCGATTTCCTAAGTCTATGGCAAGGAACTCAATTTGTAAAAAGGCATCATAGAAATTTTGAGCCATCGGTGTACAGAATCGAACCCTTTCTTTGCTCAAAATATTTTGAAGCAAGGGACTTCTTGATCGATACTATCAACAAAAAATGAATCCTTAGCCGCACTGTTTATTGTCAAACAGAGCAGGAACTAAGGCAGCGTGAAAAAAGAATGGCGAGTCCATCAACTAATTTTTATAGTACAATAGAGCATGCATTTAGGTAATAGGGGAATTTGCAGATAACACATGTGGATATCAAAGGCTGGTTTGTCATCATAAACAACATTTATCACTTCAAATAAAATGTAAACAAATTATAAATATTTAATTTTAAACAAGACTTAGAAAACAACAGCACAAAATAAGAACATTTGCAATCCCTGATTATTTCATCCATTGCGTCAATTCATAAAATAATAGATAACTCCAGTAGCTGGGTGAACCTCTCGGCAGCATTTGTATTCTCGAGCACTGATGAGATGCTCGGTAAGGCATTTGTTACAGTTTACCTAAAAAGAACATAACATGAATCGAATGTGCATGATTATCCTATTTTTAACACAATTTTACTTGAAATTGTACTGCCCATTTATTAAAACTTGAGGAGCGTCAAGTACATTGCATACATAAGTGTGCACGATGAATGAATCAAACAACAGTGGTACAACCATGCGTTATTTCAAACTAGTCTATGGGGAAAAGTAGAAACTTAACATAACGAGGAAATTACTGACCATTCATTCAATGTCATTCTTCCATAATAAACGATATCTTTTCTGTGATGGACGAATACCATCATCATCTTGTGCTGCGTCATCTTCTAGGCCTTTTGATCATCATCCTCGTCCGACGTGTTATGCGCCAATTTTATAAGCGGTTCATTCTGGTATGGCATATACTTCCCGCTATATGCATCCAGGGGCTCTTCTCCTTTGTCTGCCTTGCTATGTAAAGCATTTGAAGCGCTGGATTCGCTGTCAGACATCTTTTAGCCAAGCACTTTTCGCATATTCCTACACATTCTTAACAACAAGTTTCAGATCGTGCCAAACACTTTACGTCACTTCCGCCAATTCGGGCACAGACCCTGGGGACACTTTTTTTTACCAAAAACTGATTTTCAAATGGTTATTCCAGAAAATTTGTCGTTCTCAAAAAAGTTTCGCTGCCATTTTCGTGATCAGCACGATCGATTTAATAATTATACGCAATAAAAAAATTCGCTTCATAGGCACTTAAATAAAATGCAGTTTTCAGTAGGAATCGTTTTTACTTAATTTCAACCACTCATTTCAACCACTCATTTCTAAACCGCAGGAACCAGATGAGCATCAAGGAAAAATCAAATCAAAGCCATTTTGAATCGACGAAGAAAAGAAATAGGTAAATATATCTTTGTAATGAAATAACCTTACTTTGAACCCAAAAGAAAATGGCAGCGTCCTTCTGAACCATGACTTCTAGTGCAGAAAGAAAACAGCATCCACCCAAACACACCAACAACGGTGAACAATGAATTAATACCAAATGTTGGTAGGAATTGAATGAGGTATTGCTTCGAATCCTCCTATTCAATAGAACATAACATTGGAGATATTTCAATGGAATCTGCCAATATGGTCGTTTTTGGTACATAAAATCGGAATCAGAGGGGCAAAGCAATATCAAAGTTCTATATATCTAGCCAAAAGTCAATATAATAATAATGTTCAGTATATCAACTGCTAATTCAGGATTCTCCTGTTTCTACTTTGAGGTTTCTTTAAGATCAATTTTTGATAAAGAAATGCACAACAGATGTATAATGTTGACCTGTATGTTTGGGGCGCATGTGCGTAATGTGTATATCGACAGCAAGCCCATTGATGATGATAATTAATTCCATATTCAAGCCATAACTATGACCACTTACATATATATTGCAAATTCTTTTCCCTGTCATTTCACTCATTAAACCAGCATCTGCAGGAGTGGCTACCAAAGACAATGACAGCATAGGAATAATGACCAGGTTCAGCCAGAGCAGCTGTAATCCAGTCAGAGGGAAGGGCAGAAGTAAACAGAAAGATATCAGCATTGTCAAAGATAACGACAAAGAGCAAGACATTAGAAAAATGAAACTATTTTTCATGTTGAACACCAATCGTCGGGCCTATCAAGAAAAACATGACATCTTTAGCTGAGAAATAAGTTGCCAAAAATAGGTTGGCACAGATCGGCGGTATTTTCACACATACAATATTAACACATTCAAAACAGAATCAGAACAGAACATTATGGATATGCTTATCAGATATAGCTTATGAAGATATTCCACGACCTGACCATAAATTCAAATATAACGCAGAGGACAAGACAAGGCAGTACTATACGATCAGTTAACCAATTTGTAGGTAAATAAATTGAGCAGAAAAGAAATATTAAAACAAATCAGATCGCATATCATTTTAGTTACAAAGATCCTCTGGTGACACCAAAAATGAAATTAATCATAAGTTATCAAAGAAGAATAATTGTGAAAGGATGGTGGCAACAATTCAGTTCACAAACCTCGCAAATTATTGATATGAATTTCACATTATCACCACGATCACAGGAAAAGGAGCAAGCCATACTGTTAAGAACAGAGCTTATCTTCAGTGATGGGATACCTATTACAACAATATCCAAGCTCTACAAAAAGGTTATTTTTCTACAAAAAATTCATTCTGGGCAACAAACAGAAAGCCGAGTTCATAAAGCATTTGTCTCGTGAGCGAAAGGTCGTGTCCCCTTTTTATAATTCTATACTTGAAGAAATTCAATAGTCAAAGTTTGCCTCTCACTAGTTGCATTTTATCAAAACCCTTAGTACCAAAACGCTTAAATTTTGGTACTTGATTTACGAGAATTTCTTGCAATTCTCACGTTTTGCACTGAATAGCTTTCGGCTTAATTCTACTTCTTTGATAATCAAACGTTGATAAACTGGACATTGTTAAATTACTAATCAGCTCGTCAGCTGCGAATTCGAGGCCATTTCCCTATCTCCTAATGCCTGCATCATTTCAAAAATGTCGATGCTCCACTGCTATATTCCAGGGCTTTACATGTCAAATCTTAGCTATCTATAAATTGATTACTGATTGATGTATTATAGAAAAAATACCTGAAACGTCATAATCATTCATATCACTGTCTACTGAATACAAAGGCTGACCATTCTTGAAATTTTCAGCTTGCTGACGCTTGCACAGTTTTGGGTGAAGGGGATCAACAGCAATACTAAACGAAATTAAGTACTTTGAAAATGTTCTAGTTGTAAAATTTCACTTTCGATTTTAAATTTGATAGACTGAAATGCAATGCCTAAATTGATAGTTTCTCTTTCAATAATAGAAAATGATTTTCACTTTCTGCGTAACATATAAAGTTGTTCAGCAACAAGCCTTTGCAGTAGACCAAAACAGTTTAATAGCATAAAAAGCAATTGATCTCAAATTAAATCGTTCGCAAGCATAATCTATAACTTCACTTAGTCTCTAGAGGGAAAGACAATCATGGCAATGCGCAAACTATTGGGATTAATATATACGCCTTGAAACATATCTCAAAATGAGTATTGTTTATACAGGAAGGAACATACTACCTAATATCGGCTTGTGAAAATATGTCACAATTCCAAATGTTCAGCGAGCTACCAAGACAACAAACCACCTCTCCATTTTCCTGCATGATCTCAATCATATCTGCAATAGCTACACAAATGTTTTACAATTAGCGGTTTATTTTTTACTGCATTAGAACATGGAACAAATGTTACTTTGATAGACCAATCAGTAAAATACCTGAAGCAATCTTGCATTTGATGTAAGGACAATGTAAAGCAAAACAGAAAAAGGGGATGCATTTACCTAAAACCTGTTATTTTTTCACTCCTGGATTATCTCCGAGACACTCTCTAGATAATCAAACTTCAAAGGAATTCGACAAAGACCACAAATATGAAATCTACTTGAGCGTGTATTTACTAATAAAAACAACTTAGACAGAAAGAATCTTACCTTGAGGGGAGCAGTCAGTAAAAAGAGGAACAAGCAAAGGAACATCATCAACATGTTTGAGATGCGGTCGGATGTTTCGAATACCACGTGGCAGTTTTGCCTAATTGATAACACAATAGAAAGAAGGTATTATTGTAGCGACAAGAACACAACTTGTCTTGTAAAATATGAAAAACAAAATAATGTACTGCAATTCTTGCCCATTTCTATAGCAGAAATGCTCTAACCATAAACTCAGCCTAAAAATCGAGTACGAATACCCTGTTTGGAATAAAGTAGAAATCTTCATGATCGCTGTTTGCATTCATGCCTTCATTAGAATCGTAGTAGTCTTGATTTTCTTTATGGAATTTTACGTTGTTGCTAACGTCGTGAACTGTTGAAAAATGGAATAAGAAAAAGGTTCAACTATAAATTAAAAGTGCAGCAGCCTTTCAAGAATCTTGAAAACAGATGGCACTTTCAATACAGGTATGTCTACTTAGAAGCATAAATATCGGGAAATGCTGGTATCTATCACAATAATCATGAAATTAGATTTAGCAAAACCCAAACCTGTTTAAGAAGTATGACGAATAGCAGCCGTTTTTTGATAAAGAGAATGCAAAAATAGAAAATAACCTTGTGCAATATTGGACTTGCTACCGTGAAGTAGACCATCCGTTTCAGAGTCATAAGATGTTGTTCTGTCATCATTGGGGTGCAATTCAGCCCCACCACTTCCCAATGATATATGACAGTTCCAGCCGGTTTCCAAACCAAGCCTTTCAGCAAATACCTGAAGAAAACCAATTTCCTGTTCGTTACATCTGCGTTCTGCTAGTACTGTGATTATATATATTTAATCCTTATTACCATACAACACTAAATATTGACTTGAGCAAAGATTTCAACATGAGCAAAGAGAAACAATTTGCTACCCTGCTTCTAAGCTCATTTTCGTAAGAGAAGTAGACAAATCTGATTCCACCATTGTTTAGGTTTTCGACCAAACAGGCAATATCCTGAAAAAATAAAACATCTACAATTAATTTTGTGACATAGACTAAAAGATTTTACCCAGTATCGGTGCGATACTGGCTTGTGCAAAACTACTCAGAGAATTTGTATACAAAACTTCGCTATGTAGGTCAAATGCTAATAGAAAATGTATGCGTACAGAATATTGTTTGATGGACAGTGCAGAAACGAAACGGACATGCGCAGTAAGAGCTTGAATATGGAAGAGTCGAAGGCGAGATAAAATGTCATAAAAATTCTGGCTCCCAAACTTTTGAAAATCATATAAATCATCAAAACGAAATCAGTAAAATTTTAAGTGGAGCCAGAATTTTTTAAAGCATTTCATCTCGCCATTGATTTTTCGATATTCAAGCTCTTACTGTGCATGTCCGTATTGTTTCAGCGGTGTCTGTTTATTGAATTTCGTGTCCAGTGAACATCTATATAAAATGTGCATTAATTTCCATTTTTTTAAAAAAATAAAATTTGATAACCTCATTGACAAGATCATGAAGAGTCACAATGCCAATGAATATCTGCTTGTTCAGCAAACTACAAAAGAAGCACATTAAGGCAATTTGAATACATATCGAACATAATTACGAAAAATGAAATATTGTCAGAATTATTGCAGGGTGCGGCAATGAGCCTCGATTAGCAAAAAATGGCAAAATATGCCATCTGTGTATATTCAGAATTATTCATTTACCATTTTAGAGCAGTTCTGCAATGAAGTATTTATATACAGCATTGTGAAACTAGCAGCAGATATTCAGTGCAATACACAATACTGACCTACAAGTCTCCTTTACATCTTCCAGGTTATGAGCAATAGGTTTTTCCATCAAATTTTCAGCTTTAGAATCACAAGCACTACCAGTAGCCTAACAGTAGAGAGTTGCATAAGAAAACCAAGCGTGTAATACTGACAGTTTTTGACTAAGGTATAAACAGGGAAAATAAAAGTAAGAAGATCAAATTGTTGAATTGTTGACACTGACAGGCAAGTGATCGTCTTACCTCGTTTCCACCATCTTTTTCCAGGATAAGCCTTGACAGACTGAAAGAAATAAGAAATTGAATAGTTACTAATAATTACCCAATCTAGAGGAAACATATAAATGCTTGACAAATGCGCCTTTGCATCCTTGCATATAAAGCAATCATGCTACATTATTAATGCAATTATTAACGAAATTATCAATAAAAGATCGAATTTTTTCCTTTCAAGTAGGGAAAACCTTTGTATCATTATAAATTTATATTCTACTGTTTTTCACTTTTAAGACCTTTACAAATATTGATGTTCTTTTGCAACTTACCTCCAAGAGCTTCCGAGCTCGCTATGACAGAACGAAAACTTTGCCGATGGTGGATATTCAATAAAAATGTCGTCCGTCTTACAAACAGATTTCTGGAAAAAATATCTAACAATATTTCAATGTCACTCAAGGTAAAGTACATTTTTAAGGAAAAAATTAAAAAGTTTCCCCATTGCAACAAAGGCAGAAGATGGGTTATTACAAAATATTTTACTGAAATCAGAAAACTAACTTTCTGTTACTGAATTTCTAATGATTTTAAAGGCAGATAAGCTAATTGACAGATGGGGCCGTTAAAGCCGTGGTCAGGCTAGTTCTTTTTGGCTCGAGACAGGAAGCCCCACCCGTAAGAATCTGAACAAAGAGAATTTTAACAGTTGAGGTACATTCTGTTTACTCTTATTTTTTGTGGAGCGTTAGTCATGATTATATTATATTCTGCAGGTAATGATAGATATAAAGCAGAACGTTGGAGCCATAGAAGAGAGCTATATTTACCTCAATTAGTGGTTTATATGCAAATGCAACACAATGGCCAGTTGTTCTCATTCTCTGATAAAAGTCCAAAGCCTTTCTCCTAAAGTTACATTAACAGAAACAGGTTATTGCCAGGCAAAGCATTCGATTCTTTGCTAGCAAATATAACAATGAGTATAAGAAATAGTTGAATTAACTTTTACCAAAGGCAAAAAGAAGATGGCGTATTGACCTATACAACATTGTGGCCATCACTTAGATCGGGGATGCATAAGATCGAAAGAAATGGAAGAGTTTGTGGAGGTCATCGGCCTGCAGTGGTCTGAACGGCTGAGGATGATGATGATGATTGCTCAATAGCACCATAGCAAAAAGTAAAAATATATAGACTTCCTAAAGTATATATATATAAAAAATATATATACATACACTTCCTAAAAAGCAACTACTATTTATCAACGACAATATTTCGGCAACATTTGACTTTAGAAATATCATTAGTTCTGTTTTAGTTTTAGCCATTGCTTGATTAGTACTTTTTGGCAACTTCATATTTTTCAATTTTTACCATTATTTTTTTTAACACACTTACACTTAGTATTACTTTTTGTTTGTTTTCTCAGAGAAACTAAGTGTAAGTGTGTTAAAAAAAATTATGGTAAAAATTGAAAAATATGAAGTTGCCAAAATATAATTTAGAGTATAACACACGGGATCTGGTAAAATCTTTGG
>JAACYV020124783.1:0-10274 GCA_009936425.2 Chrysaora fuscescens
GTTGATTTATGGAAAAGGTCATTTTTCCACAGAGTCATCGCGATTTTCAACTTATGCAACTGTTTTCAACATTGACACGGGGGGAGGGGGGGCGCAAGGTGACAAAAACGGTGTTTTCAAGAATAGCTCAACAGATTGTAGGTCATAACTAACATATAGCCAGATATTGTATATATTAATAAGATGACTTTCGTTGATATATTTGCAGCTTTGGGGCTGCTAAGAAAATTTATTTAGGGGGTACATATTGCTGAACGCAGAAACTACTTAACTGCATATTTCTTAACTCCCCTATTTTGAACACAACGACCATAAAATATCTCAAAATATAGGTTCATGCACTATATACACGCTTAAAAGCTGCAATTCTTTTTCCAAGGAGGTTGCCAACCTTTAGATGGGTGTTCAGAGGGCTATCAACAGACTGATAACCTTACATATTCTATAGAATATTTTTTCCTTAAAGAAAAAATAATTTCTGAGATTTTTATGTTAAGTGATAGCTGGTGATAAGTTTGATGCAAAATTAAATTATGAAATTATAGAATTTTGAATTTGCTGTCTACTAGCGTTCAAAGTTGAGTTTTTCCGATAAAAACGAGCAGTTTATCTGGGTATAAAACATTTTGTGACATCAAAAAGTGCTATTGTTAAATCCTCCCTCTGTATGTGGATGGTGTACAATTCCAACCTACGTACTCCAGCAATTATTATACAGTATTTGTATTGGCCATTTCAACGTGGATTGCTTTTTAAACTACAAAGACATAGTAATGTTACCAAGGACCAAAGAAACTGAGATTGGAAACAAGAGGGCTGGAGAAGATGAGGTCAATGGAATTCCAGATCACTAATGCTAGTAACTATATATTCATTTCAATTATTTTATTTTTGATTGATTCTTTGTAGGCCAGTACTGTTCATGTACTCGATTGAGCATTCAAATTAAACTTTCATAGTCACATAATCTATGTTTATATACATGTAGTGGACTTATTACACGAGTCCCACCTTTTGCTATCAAAGCTCTAACAGCAACAGCAACATTCATTACAGCAACAACAACCTACTACTGATCGCTCAAAGTGGGACTCATAATATTCCAGTATCAAAATCTGGCCTAAAACTCCTGAGCGCAGCAAACTTTTTGGCTCTCCAATCAGAGCACAGTATTCTGAAAGATTTATGAAATACTGCTCGGTGATTGGTTAATTCTCTCTCATTTCGACTTAGCCTGCCGCTCCATCAAAGAAGTGGGTCATTCCGTTGCTGCTTGGTGTTTTTTTTGTTTTTCTGTTTTTGAATTTAGCGCACGCTTGCGTGTGTGCTACGGCAGTGATGGAGGAAAATATAATTTCAAAACTTAAAAGCAAATTCAACATCAAGCTGAAGGAATTTCAGAAAGCAGTATACGTAAAGCTTTTGATAAAAAGATATCTTTATTGTTGCTCCAACTGGAGCTGGAAAAACGTTTTGCTTTGGTTTCCTTTCGGAACTTTTTAAGTTACAAGATTCTTTTACCACAAGTAGGCCTATGATATTTATGAATATCACATTTATAACCATTGTTATCTCGCCACTATCTAGTTTAATGCTCAAACAATCTGCACGATTAATAAAATAAGTATTCCATGCTGCCTTCATAGAAGAATTACAAACTTATGAAAGTGTGATACATGCAGTTTTCACTTGTGATATTGAATTGTTACTCGTAACACCAGAGGCTATTTGCAAAACATCTTGGAGGAAGGTGTTATCACCACAAGGCTGTTGTCACTGATGTGGCTCAAGTTAGGCTGCGATTCTAGACTTTTCTTGGCAGCAATATGAATACAGGATCGTAGCCATTAGCATATTTTAGTATAGGCTAATTATTTTATCATAAGTTTGTTTTATCATAAAGTTATATGCATTTCATAACCTTTTTAGTTGTGTATTGTTCTTTAGTCAAAGTTAATATGAGATAGAAATGATTAACAAATTATAGGACTATAGATTTTATTTGCGAGTCTTTTTGAATTTTCCTCTTTTGCTAATTGGCTGATTTGATTATGCAACCAATTTTTGACATTTTCCAAGATTTAATTTTATGCTTTAACTTTTATATTTCAACTTTTCCAAGAAACGTTTATGCTGTCCACTTGGAATTTTTTAAAATACATATTTTCTCCTTTTAACTAACTTACCATAATGCAACTTCATTTTTATAGGTACATAATATTTTTATGATTTCCAATGGCGTTGAATTTTCCCCAATGTCAACTTTTTCTAAATTTCCTAGAACACTAGAATTCTGTAAAAAAATGTCGGCTAGCAGAATCTCGTTTTGTCAACGGACATCATACATTTGACGGAACCGGAATTCCGCAGTTTTGTCGTCAAAAACAGGCCAGATTTCGATTATCAATTTTTATGAGTCGTAGTTGGAGCGTCCAGCAATTCAATTCAATAGAGAAACTAACCATGAATGTAATAAGTCTATAAATGTAGGAACATAATAAAAACACTCTTTAATATGACTTATTTGTAAATATGACTTTAAACAATTCAAGGCTGCTGAAAGCATACCAGCATACCTTGCAATAGAAAAGTGACAAAAAGTTTTGATTAAATGGACATTTACAGTACATCAAAATAGATAATTATCAAAAAAAGTCATAATTTCAAAACTCAAGCTATAGAATTTTCTTGAATTTCTTGTAGAATCACAACAGCAAATTGGACTATCTCAGTATGCTGCTTTCGAATAACTTCATTATTTAAACAGCATATTATTAAAAATTGGAATGAACTGGAAAATTTATCATCATTTGGCAGAATGAAATTCAGGGATAGATCCTGGTCACTATCTGAAGAAGGGGATTGAAAAAAGACCAAAAGGAATGCCAAGAAGTAGCATCAAAAATTGATGGGGAAATTTATAATGTGCACAAGACTACTGAAAACCATGATGCTGAAGATGTTATACCAAACATAAGCCAATGTAATGAACTAGACAGTACTTAACAATTTTTATCTACTTATTTTACAAAATACACTAAATGTGAACAAACAGTATGTAATGACTATGAATTATGGAATCCACCAAATTCATTAATGATAAGTTGTGAATTTAAACATGCACCTAGTACTGAATACATGAATAGTGTTTAGGCTATTCCCAAAAATTATCCAAAGTAAATGTACACAATTGAAGCAGTAAATGGATATGATAGATCAAATTATCCTGAGAAAAAAAAAAGGTGACAAACTACTTTAAACATATATTGCAACTAAATTGCATCTTGATAACCAACAAATTCATATGCAGAAACTTGTTCATTGCCAGAAATTCTCTATTGTCTTCAGTCTCAATCACAAAAACTTAAAACAACTGTCCTGGAAGCAATACATAAAATACATTTGATATTGAAGAGCATGTATGTTTGGCAGACATTAGCTACATTTGCTCATCAATGATAAAGCAATACCCAGATACAAGAAAATATTTGTGATCTAAGTTACTTTGTAAGTCTTTGCAGTAGATAGAGACATTTAGAGAACACTTCAAGAAAAATGTATGCATGTCAGTATGTCGAACTAAAATAAGTAATGATAAACAGAAAAGCAGCTATACTTTATAGCAGAGGAATTCGATTTCTGAGCTCTTGTCAGTGCCTTGGCAATAATGTTAGTCAACCGGTAATCACCAATAATTGATAAATAAACAATGTTCATAGTATAGGCCTAGCTGATCTGTAGATTGTTTGAGGAATTCCATATCTGAGACTTGAGATTGCATTTGAGCAATAATGGTGAATATCATGAAATGAAAAGCAATAAAAATTTTTGTGAAAGTCTAACAAAACTCAGACAAATCTTGAAGCCTGTCTTCGTTTTCGTTCATTTGTCTCTAAAATCTTCCAGCTCTAACTTGCAAACTGCTCTACCAGACACTCAGGCTCAAATTTGTACGATAAAAGCATTATCATCTGGAACCAAAATATCTGGAGGGATTCTAGAAGTTCAGGCATTAGCTGACGAATTCAGGATAGAAGTCAGACATCCCCTCATGCATAACCTTGATTCAAAAATACCCGAAATGCTACTGCAGTTTCTTGCCTTTTGCCTGTAAATTAAAAAAAAACCGATACATTTTATAAAAAGATAAAACATTGAATTCAGTTAGAAAAATGATTGGATAAAATGATTAATTAAAAATTCCAAAACCAGTTTCCCTGTGGTTTTCCAAAGTTCTTCATCAAAATTGATTTCTTCTATGGAATAGCGATGAGCTGTCTACATAAAGAAATATTTTGATTATATTCTGGAACAGGCCATTTGAACTTGACACTGTGTTTGTTGTATTTATGACTCTGTTCAAATATGTTTACACAATCAAGTCCCTTTTTAACTATAGAAATTCTTTCCAAACATGAATTTCCACAAATTGTGGTCAATGTTTTGAGTAGCATCAAACCTTGATTTCGGAGAAAAATTAAGCTGATGCGACAATTTTCTTCAACGCTTGCCAAAGTCTTGATATCCTTAAGTTTTCCTTGCTTCTCTTTTTTCTGTTTGGGAGCCATACGCAAGCGGTTGTTGTAGAAGAAGGATAAGTTAAACATGGGGGGATGTAGTCTTTTGACTGACTGTATCACAAATTAAGTGGGCTTTTGGGGAAGGAAGAAATTCTGAAGAAATATTTTAAGATTTCTTACATCCTTCAGAACTTCAGAACTTCAGAGCCCCTTTTGATTTTCAAATTGTAAAACACTCTATCATTTTCAAAAACATTAAATCATAATCAAAGAAAAAAATTGATAAAATCAAGATAAGTCATCTACCTCCAAATAAGCATCGAACGATTGAAATAAAAATGTCAAGCCTTCCACTTACATGTAGACAAAGTTTTCCAAACAAACAACAACATAAAAAAAAATCCAAAAACAAGATATGCTAGGCTTAGCACCAACTTATAATGCTTGCTCTCTTCCAGGAAGAACTTTTTTCACAACAAATAATGAAGAATGGATTTAATATAAGGCTCTTGCAAAACATTGTTCTTATTGAAAATGGCTTGAATATAAGGCTATATCTGAACATTCTTGAAAATGGCTCCACTAGAAGACTATAGTTTAACATTGTTCTTGTTAAAAATATATTGAATATAAGGCTTCGGCTGAACATGGTGGTTATTGAAAATGGGTTGTTTACAAGGCTGTGGTTGAACATTGTTCTTATCAAAATATCTTGAATACAAGCCTGTGGCTGAACATGAAGAATGGTTAGTTTTTGATTATACAACAGGTACATATGAATGGTATGCATCATTTTCAAGTAAATTATATGCTTTATCTCTTATATGCAGTGGACCATTTAGTTTTCCCATACTTGCAGTATTTTTTTAGAAATTTTCAATTTTGTGGGAACATGCAATGGCTCTATTATAAGGCTGCAGTTAAACATCATTCTTGTTAGCATCATTTCTATTCAATATAGAGGGGGAATTATTGAAGAAGTCCGAAATTACTCTTACACTATTCATCATGTTCCGCACTTTGCAGCTGACAAGAAGCAGCTTCACATCAATTAAGCTAATAAGATGCACAGTGGGCATAATGCTGAGGAATAGTCCAGATTCTATTTTGGATAGAAAGTTGAGATTTATATGACGGCTAAAGCTGTAATGTAGAATACAAATCTACAAACATTTTCTGAAAATATATTACTGTTTCCATGGAAACAGTGAAACAATGGCATAAATTTGGCTTGATGAGGAATGGAATTAATTTTCGATTATGCAATAGGTACATATGAATGGTAAGCATCATTTGCAAGTGAATTAATTATATGCTTTTTGCAGTGGACCATTTAGTCTTTCCCATACTTTTCCCAGTATTTTTTAGACATTTTCAATTTTGTGGGAACATGCAAAATATAGTGATATAAATGATTTTTGGTCATTTTATCCTCAAAATGGCCACCCCTATAGACATTTTTATCACTCCTCTGCACTCTACACAGAATGGTCTTTAAAATGATATATTGGTGGGTTTTATAGCTTACTTAATTCTGAAAACGGAGCTTTCCTTGGTTCAGCAAGTATGCATAAAACAGAAAGAGGAGAAATCAACGATTGAAAAATTTAGATATATTTTTTGGCTGGTTGAACTTATATATGACAATTATAATTCCTGCTAGAACAGTAGAACATTTCTAATGCTATATCTATAAATAGTTGAGCATTTAGAGCTTTCTATATTATTGCTGTTTATTAAATGTCAAAGTATTATATATGTATGTCAAATAAACGATCCTGCTTTGTAGGTAACTCCTTCAGCTTCTTTCTTCTTGCTTTAGCATCTTTTGTGGATGCCTTTCCAGCCTTCTGTATGCTGGTTATTGACTTTTTCAATGACCCTTTTACCAAATAGAAGCATGGTTCTATTCCCTTGAACTTGCAAAGAGTCACCTGAAATGTTGCGCTCATTGAAAATTGACAGATTGCCATGCTAGTTGCACACTGCACTGTTTTTCTGCCAACAAAAGTTTTATTTGGGCAGACCCTCCAAATCAAATTATGAATTGACTCATTTTGATTCTCAGTCCTGTTCGTGTTGCATCGCATCAATCAATATTCCTCTGTCATTCTTTGAAAAATAGGCACAAGTTGCTGTCCTACTTCTACTGGCAGGGTTTCATGGTCTTTGTGAGATCCTGGTTGCTCATTCTTGGCGATTGCTTTTTGCAAAAAAAAACGCAAAGAGCCATCACCAGGTTGGCAGTGGACATGCTTTGGGTGAGAGTCGTTAGATGTCATGTGAAAAAGGATGGCAAATATTCTCTGTTTCATAAGTGCAGAATCACCAACATTGTCCTTTATTGCCCTTCCATAGAAATTTTGAATTTGGACAATTTTTTCTTTTGTAAATGTTCCTTTTCCAGTGATTGCCACCTTTTGGGCCTTATACTTCTGGGTAAGGTTGTTTAGTGCACTTCCCATTCTTTTAGAAACATGACTAACACATTCCTCCTTCTTGATCTGCACTTCTCCATAAACCTTTTTCGCAACTATCTCATCATAAAATTTGCTGTCACTGTTTGAGAGCATGGTTGTATACCGCAGACCATGCATATTGACAGATCTTTCCCAGATGGGGATAACACTTTCTTTCTCCATGGAATTTGCACTACCTGTATAATTATTTGAGCATTTTTGTTTGTGCTTTTCACTCCACTCCTTGAAGTTGTCACTATCTTGATCTGGGGCCTTGAGACATTGATGGAATAAGTTAGTAAGAACTTCAAAGTCTATGGGTAAGCCTGTTAGGAGGTCTATAACAATTCCAACACCATTATAGGATAAATGTCCTCTTTTCTGCCAACTCCTGTCAAAGGAAACTGAGATGATGACAATGTTGTCCTTGTCAGGCAACTTCCCAATTTCTTCATAGTTTTGGCGTATTTTTTAACAGATTTCTTGGATATTTCTGCAAATGCTTCTTGACTTCCTTTGTGGCACTTTGATATGATACCTTGCTGGGACAGTTTCATCATTGCTGTCCAATCTCTCATAGAGCTGTATCCACAACCAATACCCCTGAATGCAAAAACAGATCTAATGTTGACCTGGCACTTTGGAAGATGAGGAGTTACCAGTTCTTTTACTAAGGTAATTCTCTGCAACAGTTTCTTTGCAGTTGTTTCAATAAATAAATCCTTTTGCAGCAAAACCCATGTTCATTTCCTTGTGAGTGTTGAATTCAAGTTCTTCCAGTTTTCATGTTGGGCAACAGAGATGGGACACAAGTTAATTCAAGCACAGTTTTTGGATGATCAGAAAAGACTTTCCGTGTTGTCCGTGTTGTCCTTCTCAACAGCTGGCATTGTTTATAATAGATTTGTTATTGTAATATGAAAAAGCTCCATCTTTTTTTAACTAGCTGATACGCTTTCCTTGAGAGAGTCGGTATTTGGTTGACTAGGCCCAGAACCAATTTGTTTTTCAAAACCTTTTTGGATTGTAAGAGCTTTGGCAAATCTTCTCTTCTTGACACTTTTAAACCTGTTGAACTTCACTCTCGTCATTTTCGTTAAATACTCATAAAAGATTTACACTATTTCGTTGGAAGAGTTGGGAAAGGAAGCAGTAGCAGTGGGAAGCGAAGAAGAACCACAGGAACCCTTACCCTTCGCACAACAAGCCGTTGTTGGGCAATCAGCTGAAGTACTAGCCAATTAGACGCTCGTATTGTGTGAAATAGCCAATCAAATTGTATTTTAAACCTTTTTTTTGAACTCATATTTCTTAGATTGTTTCGAACAAGATGAAAATGTTAATTAATTGGTGCTGCCTGCATTTGCATGAAGAAGTTTGCACTAAGTTAGATGTAAAAATAGAATGAAAGACCTATCGAATGATGTATTGGACA
Organism: Chrysaora fuscescens; assembly: GCA_009936425.2. Lineage (NCBI taxonomy): Eukaryota > Metazoa > Cnidaria > Scyphozoa > Semaeostomeae > Pelagiidae > Chrysaora > Chrysaora fuscescens. Next base: position 8,415 of record JAACYV020124783.1, read on the forward strand.
AGGGGTTTCAAGTATGGGATTTTCTGCCAAAAGTAAACCAAGATTTGCGAATTTTACTTAAGATTTTATAAAAAGATGCAATCAAAGTATAACCTCAATGACTAAAGTATTAAATTTCTTGAGTTTGATCAATTATATGATCTTCTTGTGATGATTTTACTGTAATTGAATAATTTTAGCAAAGGTTGGTGCAAAAAAAATTCTTACAAACTTGAAAACAAATTTAGTATATCCTGACTAGTCCATTACCATAAATCGCTAATGGATGGTCCTGAAAATCTTGGCTGCTGCTCTCTTATATTTTCCTACCATGTTAACCATACCATCGAAGTACTGACCTCTACAATCTGCCATGTAAAGTTTACAAACTTCTAGCCTGATTTTGTCGGATAATGCCAAACCAATCAATCTGGTATTGAAAAGTAAGAATTGCTGTTAATTCAAGCAATCCTGTCATCAGCCATAATTGAAAAAAATTAATATTTTTTAATCTTGCCAACAATTTCTTCCATAATGACATAACCACAGCAACTAACTATTTCGTTTTGGATGGTCTTTGATCTATATGTGGCATTTCGATTAGCTGTTGCAAAATGCTCCTTCAAAACATGGTCAACAAACATCAACTATGAAATCATGCAGAGCTTGAAAATTTCCTAGGTTGTTGTCATTGTCGTAATGTGAGAAATCATCTCGATGACTGTGCAGTGCCATGTTCTGCCTTCCACAAAATAAAACTGTTTTATTTGTTGTCTTCAACTTGGTACGATTTTGTTCCATTCTATTGTTAAATGCATCATCAATAATCTGATTTACAGGCTTCATTTCATGCTCCATTACACTTCGAAAGTGAGCCAGATGTTTGGTGAATAGTTCGATTCCTTCTCTGCTTGTCAAAACCTACTGTTGCAGTTTCCCAGTTTTTGTAAAGAGCCTTAAATAACGTACGCAAAGGTTGTCACTGTTGAGACTGACTCGTCTACCAAAAAGGACAGGGAGGAAAAAGGCACCATCTAAGCTTTTTGAGTAGACTAGCCAAGGGTACTAAGACAGCCACTTTGAATGCACAAGCCAACGCTTTCTGTTGGTACCTTGTGATTTATAAAAAGGAAAATTAAAAACTGCTGGATGTTTCCAAATATGTTTTATTATTTCGTATATTTCATTGTTGATTCGCGCATGTTAATCTGTCGTACGGACATGAATTTGCTCACTCTTGTTAGAGATGATGTGATGTGCAGCCTGTGTAGCGTTGTTCTTTGCTGGCGGTGATTACTATTACTTCATGGCCTAGGCCTAAGACATGACAGAGACACTAATTTGTAGAAACAGCTAATACAAAGACAACAGACAAAACCCTACACGTTTCACTATCCCCTCCCTTTTAAATTGACTAAAATTCATTACGAGTGTTCTCTGCATAGAAGGCTGGATTAAAATTAAAATTGTCCAAAGAGTTGCTGAAGCCCGAAAGCTGGGGAACATCGGCAAGCAAAGGTTGAACCAACTACAGTGCAAGATCTCCGAATGCTCAGAGCAACTTCTTGAAAGAAAAGTGAAAAGTCCAAACGCTCGAAGTCTGAAATCCGTGGAAACGCTCTAACCATAGCGCCCACCTCATCGCCATAAAAATCACATCCAGTGAGATACAGAGTGCTCGATGAATATTCAATCCATCCAAATATAAAGGGAACGATCGTGTCTTTTTATCCAATTCGTCTTTTATATTAGCATTCCAATGTTCTACGTATAAACCAAAATCCATGAAACTTTAACTATCTTCCTAGCTCCTCCAAAACAGCCAAGCGACCAAATCCGAAAAAAAAATACCAATCCAACATAAATTATCGCTATTCACCA
>JAACYV020125005.1:0-10267 GCA_009936425.2 Chrysaora fuscescens
ACTTGTGACGTTGTTGAGACAGTATGAGAAGAAGAATCAATGTAAGATGATGCAGCCACGTTGGTTTGATCACGAGGGGGATCGGTAGTGCGAGTACCTGGTTCGGAATTAGCAGATCTTCCCGAAGTTCAATAGCGATGGCACATGAAAAAGTTCCACATCTCCAACATCCGAAGGGCGATGTATGTAATAGTAGCTACATTCAGTCATGTAATTGACCTGTTATTTGGCTGTGATTTACTGTCATGCATGCGTATATAATCTGCCAATCATAATTAATTTGCCATATTTTATCTTTGCTATGTTACTATTTAGGGAGTTTTTAAGAGATAATTGATACATAACCGCACTTTCTCGAACTGGGATGACGATGCAGCGTACGACGTATGTAAATGCCTGCTAGGACATAATGACATACAGAATGTAGCAAAGTAAAAACAGCAGAGTAAAAAAAAAACTGGAAGAAATTAGCCTGGGAGTCAGGAAGGGTTTATAATTTATTTGTGATTGCTATACAGTGTGATTTCACTACAATGCCACTGCATATTAATTTTATTAGTTGCTACTTGTTCTGTAAATGTTGGCGTACCAAAAGGTTTCTCACATTCCAACTGCATTGCTATTGTTTTATAGACCTAACAAATAAAAACTCGCTCAATACCATTGACCATTAGATTTTGTTAGAAAAGCTGAGGTCATATGGAATTCGAGAACTTTCAGGAGACTGCCTCAAATTCTCAAATACTGAAGGCAGTAATTTGCCGCTAATGATTGATATACCAAGGACAGTAACGTCTGGTAATCCTCTATGGTCTCTTTATAATATTTTTAAATGACTTGTTTCAAAAAAATTTAAAAGCTCTGTATGTATGCTGATGGCACTTACGTATTATCCAAAAATAGGTCATCAGGTACACGACGAATCGATCAAAATTTCTGAATGGACGAGGCTAGATAAATTATATGCCAATTCACAAAAAAACAATGCATGTGAAAAGCTCGTTAAGGCTTTACATCCTTGAAAAATAGGAAATCACCCTCCAAAATTTCAGTTAAGCAATGCTTGTCATGCCCCTACGGAAAGTGACATGTGATATGCCGACTTTATTTGGGGTAGTTTCGCTAGTTCAATAATGTAATCCCCTTCAGTGTCTGCATTCCTATCATCGATACGCTCACGATCAAATGTGTAAAATAAAGGTACCCTTCAACTTATATCTTGGTGCTAATGGGTTTTTCAAACCATTGAATTATGGAAACTATTTAGAGAGCCATTTCAGTCATGAAAATCGGAACATTTATCTGAAAATAAAATTTTCTTCCACGTTCTTGTAAATTTCCACGTTTTGTATCTTAAATCCTCTCGTAACGTTTCTCATTTATTTTAGTGAGTTCCATTTATCTTATCTACTGCCAAAATCTCCTGGTAGCACAGACAAAAAGGAGCTGTTTCTGTCGCTCTTATCCGATTGGGATTTAGATGCGGCGTTTCACACTGCATCGAGTCCATGTCTTGTCATAAGAGTTGAAAACTCTGGTAATTTTGTTTTTTTTTTTATGTCAAGATAATTTCTTCGCTTTCGATGTTAAGATTTTTACTTTAATTTTATTTCTATAATATGATGATCGTGCTACGTATATATGTAATTTGTTATATTTGTTAACAGAGAAGATGTTCCAAAAAAGGACTATTAATATCTAGAATAGATTATAGTAGGAACGAGGCAAATTCTGTTCCAACGAACTCTTGTAGAATCCAAAAAGGATGCTGGCGGCAAAAAATGATAGCTAATATAATTGAAATAGCGCTGTAGCAATGTACATGGAATTCTGGTTCGCTAATGAACTGTTTATAAATTTTGACATCTTGCTTTGAATTTGATCAAATCTTTCACAGAGGGATACAAGTAATGATAGGATTCACTGAGAACAGCATTTTGCGCACTGTGCATGATTTGCGAAGGAGCTGTTTGTTAGTATTGTCATGAACAGATTAGTGAACAGTTAGACAAATGTTCATTTTTATCATTCTGGGAAACATGTCAGCTGCTTAGCTGGGTCTTTGTTTATTGAATCTAGCTTAGATCTCCGCAAGCTTTTCGCTCTTGTCTCTACGCAATCAATTATCAGATCAATAAGAATATATATCGTCTAACACTGATTCCGGAACTTCATAAACAGAAATACCTTTGTTATCCTTTGTCAGTACTATCAGTTCAAGAGGGTCTATCGAATTTCTAGCGAATGCGTTGTAAAAAGGAAGTCCTGTCAAGAGAGAGGAATAATTAAGAACAAAAAAAATAGCTTCTGGGTTAAAACAATTACTGCATAGCTTGGTCGATAAGAATGGTTGCACCCATCTTGTTTAAGATGGGCCTGATTAGCGGTCAGTTGTTATGTTGATGCCGCTAGGCGCGAATGACAACCAGGTGATGGAAGTCTCTTTTGCTGGCATGAAATCCTTTATTTTTGGTTCATTTGTAGATGTGGTATTACCTGTAGGTTCGTAAATGTGTGTCCTGATTTGCAGAAGGGATCTGTCCCCCCTTCTTTGTCATTTCGTTTGCGTAGAATGTTCCATCGGTGCTCTGTAAGTTTTTTCTGTAGTTTGTGTCTTGTTAGGCCAATGTATTTGCAACCAATTTATTGTTACTTAGACATTTTGTACACAGTGGCATGTAGCTACACGACATCGTTCTGTTCACTATTATGTGTTTGTTTTATGTGGAAGGTCTTCTTTGTGTTTGTCAACGTAGCAGCATGTTTTCTGTTCTTCAATGTTAGCTTGTACAGCAGTCTCGTCGTAAAGAAAATTTTTATTTATCTCCTGGAATAGTGGCAGGGCTATTTCTGACCATATACTTCAGGTTTCTGAAGCAATATTGATTAACAAAAAACAACTTTATAATATCGTCATTTTGTTGTGTTCGGTGTTCCTGATGTGTAATGTCTGTAGAATGCCTGCTCACTAGCTCATATATGTCGTAGTCAATATTTTATGTGTTGAATCCGCCTCTTAGGCTAATAGACTAACCCCATTAAGTAGATTTATAACAATCGCACACTCTCATTGTTTTTGGAAGGTGCATGTTCATACGCTTAAGTCTTTTATGCTAAAACGAATTATGCTTTCAGGTAACTGGACAATGGTTGAGTCACGTGATGCACCCTCTGTTCAAGACATTCGAAGCAATATTCCTTCTTTGCCTTTCAAAGCCATATTTAGAAATGAAATCACTCGAACATATAATAAATTTTTGGATTTTCTTTCTCAACTTCGAAAGCACCCCTGTTTAGAGGAAGAGGATTTAGTCAGCTTATTTGACATGAATGGGAGACTCAAAAATGGCCATGACTTGAAAGTGCGAATTTTTTGCGGTGGAATGGAATCAAAGATTCGTAAAGAGGTTTGGACTCACTTATTGGGTGTCTTTCCACAGGACCTGACTACATTAGAGAGGCGCCGTTTTCTTTCAATGAGAAACCAAGTATATCAGCATTTAAAGTGTAATTGGCTGGAAAGAAGCCCTGGGGATATTCACAACATTGTACATATGATTCAAAAGGATGTTCTACGAACAGATAGAAATCTTAGTTTTTTCAATGTCCCAGAAAATCATCCTAACCTGGTCTCTTTGTTTAACATATTGGCCACATATTGTTTAAATAACACAGATGTTTCTTACTGCCAAGGTATGAGCGATGTTGCATCTCCATTTCTTGTGGTAATGGAAGATGAAACAATTGCCTACTGGTGTTTTTGTGCATTGATGGAACGCTTGAAAAACAATTTCATTCGTCAGGGTTGTGCCATGAATGATAACTTTCGATACCTGAAATTGTTTTTGAAGAGAGTGGATTTGGAATTATTCAATCATCTCCATCAAATTGCTGCTGAAAATTTGTTCTTTTGCTACAGAATGCTTCTTCTAGATTTGAAAAGGGAATTTCCATTTCAGGAGGCAATTTGTGTTATGGAATGTATATGGAGCACAGTACCACCTGACTTAAGCGATAAAGAGGCTATCGCGTGTTTTTACTATAAAATATATCAAGCGAATATGCCTTCCGGAAGCCCAAATGTGATGCAATGGGAAGGACTTTATTTAAAAAGAGATTTAATGGATGAAAACACGATACCACTTCCACATCCTTGGTTAGTAAATTCTGGATCTCCAATGACTCTGCTTTTGTGTCTGTCTATTTTGCTTATTCACAAAGATGAAATTTCCAAAAAAGACGACTTTAATGAGTTAGGTATTTATTTTGATAAACTAGTTAGACAGCATGATGCAAGTAAAGTTCTTAGCAGAGCCAAAGCTTTGTTTATTGAATACATAAAAGCATTTTTGGAAGGACAGACAGAGGACTCTGATAAGTTGCTAAACTCAGGCTGCTATGGAACTCAGTCGGACGGAGTTCAATGCTAGGTAGAACGTTTCGACAGGTTTGTCGAAAATCTGATTAATTAGTATTAGTCCGTAACCCATAATTCGGTGATTTTGTCTTAAGCGACATCGGTCAATAACTCGCTTTGCTCCGCCATTTTGTTTTTGTATTTGAGCTATCGTTTCTCTAATTAATTCTCTTGTCCTGTCAAATGTGACCATTGGTTTTCTCCACGCAAATACATTTCAGTAGAAATTTAGTGACTCTAGTGTCCAGACCGATCCCTATTTGTTTTATGTGCGTTTTCCATCGAAAAGAATCCATTGTAGTGTTTACAGCTGCTTTCAGGATAGCGGATGACATGGAGAAAAAAAAATAGTTCAGGAGAGTGCAGGAACCAACACTATAAGTCCACACGGAACCAGCATTGAAATATCACAGTATGGCTGTCCAAAGACGGGGGGTGGATGTAAAAATTACTACTTGATGAACATGATACGATGAACACCCCTTGGCCTAAGTGGAGCGTATATATTTATTATTCAGGTAAACATAAAGATAACACACGATATTGACCGTATTTTCGTACTTTCATTCTAATCATGCTTTCATCGTCCATTCTTCCATTATAAACGCGTTCTTTCATCTTAATTCAATATATTTTTGCCCCCTGGGTTCATGAGAGGAGCATACTGGTTGGCTTAAATACTGTACTATCACTACCCTGTACTTAGCAGAATAGCCACCTGGGCGACAGAGGAGTAACTGCGTAAAGTGACGTCATGAAGCTATTTGAGTTAAGCTCATGCTTGAATAGATAAGCTTTTTGAGACAAGAAATCAATAGTTTGCTACCTATAAAAAATATATCAGTTGTTGCCTTTATTTAAAGAATGTTGCTCGGAGCTAGAGCCGTTCACTGCTATGTCCATCGTGGCTAACTGCCAGGCCGCTCAAAGGGATACTAGGGATCTAGCGAAACTAAGTAAAACATCCACCCTTTGAGGTGGCCTATCATCAAAAATGTCCGTAAACAAAAACAACACAACTAATGCTTTAGTACGGTTAAAAGCAAACACTACTTTTATCGCACCAATTGATCTTACAAATATCTTCAAAGAAATAGTTATTGATAAAGTTAAAGGAGACCTGCAACGCTAGAACAGCTTGAGTTTATTTTGCCAATAATGACCCGTATAAATCGAATTTTGCATTAGAATTTTGATTCTTCACTCAAATTTTGGGTTATAAGCCACTAAAGTTCCCGATTTTGCTACTTTGGCGGCCATTTTGATAAAAAGATGGGAACGCCCGCGTGTTCGTCTGAGTGTGCATTTGACGTCAGAGGTGAATATTGCGGCAGCGCGTACGCGTATGGGTGAACAGCCTACATACAGCTTCGTTTGGTTTAGCAAGGATTTGGAAAATGTCAAACAGACAACTACCAGACAAACTACCTGGTGCAAGTAAGATAGGTAAAGGAGGAGCAAGTTCAGGAAAACAACGTAAGACTAACCGAGCAGTTGTGGTCAGGCGTGATCGAGGAACGGGAAAATGCCTCATCCGACTCCGAAGAAAGTGAAGATGAGGATGTAGCGTATTCTTATATTTAGGCCATCTAGTTTTTAGCATTTTTACTTAGCCCATTCATTTGTCATTTTCTCCTGAACATTACCATGCGCTTAGTCTAGACATTCTCTTGCGTCACACGCATCACATTGCGTTAGTTAGGTTAGTCATCCCTTTACCAGCCTAGCCTTTTCGGTTATCAATTAACATCAATTTACATTTACGTTGTTTATCTTCTTTTAAGTATTTTTACATTGTATATAAAAACTTTCACGTAAGCCTTTTAGTTAGTTAGTTTTCATGTTCAGTTATACACAAATATACAGAAAAAGCACAAAACGAGTTTTCTCTCTGGCCTCTAGTCTCAAAAACCTCGGTGAGATCGTTCTTGAATATTTTATTATTATTAGTAAATGGCATAACCTATAATTCACTAAATTGGTGACCACGACGTGACCAGTGATAAGCAAGAAATCAAATTCGCAGACAAGGTCATAAATTTGCAATATTTATTCTATGCTCAATTATTTATTCCAAACAACATTTGAAGCCTTGATAGTGCTTTTCCTCTTTTCAAATCACTAACTTCCGTAGAATTGATAATCATTCCTTCCAATTGGACGTCTGTCCTTTTCCACGTTCGTTACTCTAGACCTCTGTACCCGATTCATTGCTCCCCTGCTCGCTTCGACGTGGAAAATTCATAACTATTGGCGTTCCTTGTGGACAAATCATCGACAACCAAAACTTATGAAAGAAAATAGATTCCATTTCGTAAAACCCAATGCCCATTGTCCTACTTATCACCGTCACATTCCTTATCCTTAACAATTCAAACTTTCCATCTTAAAATTAAATTGTCCAGACATTGTATGGAAATAGTGGTCGAAAGATATTTTTTCTCGTAGCTAGAAAAAAACCACTTTTAGAATCATAGTAAGGCAATATTTTGTTATCTAAATACAGGTTGCAGTGAAAATCGAACATGCTCACCTCAGATACATACCCGAAAATGTTTTAATAAACCCAATATACCCAATATACCCAAACCAAACTAAATAACGAAACTCGTCATCAAAACACTTGAGTCAGTTCAAAGGCAGCAGAAAGACGTTGTTTGATCTATTCGGATCGTTAATCTCTCCTATCTACGCTACCGAGTCGTCCCATTGGCTTTGACTTTAAATTCAATAAATATTTCCGTTGTTGTGGAAAATTTATCGAGTGCTTCAAGTAATTTTACAACCAAATTGGGTAAAATAATTCGAATTTGCTGAGTAGTAGTTTAGTAAAACATGATCGTGTGCTCATATTTCGTAAATAAGCATCTTGTGAACTCCAAAGAAACCGTCTTTCTAACGTGCAAGAAACACGGTGCCAGAAACAGACCAGAGAAAGAGACGAGTAATATCTATTAACTGGACTGCACTAAATTACATATTTACAAACAAACACAGGTATTTAAATTTGAAATACCGAAGTGATTAAGAATGGAGAAGTTAGACAAATAAGGCAATAATCGGAGTAATGCGGGAATGACCTAGTGAGATGATGTAATGCAGGCAGGCATGCGTGGGTGTAGCAAATGATGTGGTGATTATGAGATATGCGTAGGTGAGTGATGTGAAAGTAACAGATTGAATGAAAATTGCCTGAATGAGAAGAAAATGCCTAAATCAAACAATAGTGAACTTACGATTTTACTACGCAGCTCACTACGATGACGGTAGGGGCACTGGGAACTAGCGCGGCTGCGTTGTGAAACAGTTTTGTACGAAATTGCCCGACGCAGAATAAGACAAATTTTGGCACCAATAAATTTTATACTTGCTTCGAGCCGAATATGGAGGATTTTAATGATCTTTTACTCCAGTTTCACGACGAAAAAATCATTGATGATGAAGAAATTATACTTCTTCACAATTTTGATAAGCGCAGGAATCCTTATTTTCCATATTAGAACTATCCCAGTTTCGATTTGGAGCTGATTGAAGAGGACGAGTGCAAGGCTGAGTTTAGATTCTGGAAGAACGACATCTACTCTGGTTGAAATCTTCCACATGCCAGAAGAATTCAGATGCTACAATGGCCTAGTATGCGATTCTCTTGAGGGTATCTGTATATTGTCAAGACGACTTGCCTATCCTTGTAGGTAGAGTGATTTAATTCACAGGTTTGGAAGGCCAGTCCCTCAGTTGTGCATGATTTCAATCTGGGAATTAAACTTTATCTATGAGAGATATGGCAACCTCTTCAGATATATAGACCAGCCATGGCTGTCAAGAGCAAATCTAAAATTATTTGCCGAGACAGTCAATAACAAGGGAGCAGCACTAGACAATTGCTATGGTTTCATTGATGGAACAGTTAGGCCAATCTCCAGGCCTATCAGAAACCAAAGGGCTGTCTACAATGGACATAAAAGGGTGCATGCCTGAAGATTCCAATCAGTGGTAGCTCCCAATGGTCTGATTGCAAATTTGTATGGTCCAGTTGAGGGCAGAAGGCATGATAGTGCTTTGTTAATATTGTCAGGTCTTTTACCTCAGCTGGAGCCGCATTCATTCTCACTTTATGGTGATCCTGCCTATCCACAAAGGCTGCATCTTCAATGTCTATTTGCTAGAAGATAAAATCTAACCCCAGAAGAGCAATGAATCCATGAGTCGAGTCAGGGTGTCAGTTGAATGGATCTTTGGAGATATCATCAACTATTTTAAGTTCCTTGATTTCAAAAAAGATCTTAAAATTGGCATGAGCCCTGTTGGTAAAATATACATTGTCTGTGGTCTGCTGAGAAATGCTCTCACTTGCTTGTATGGTTCAACAACGTCCACATACTTTGGATTGCAGCCTCCAGCACTTGCTGAGTATTTCATGTTAAACAATCTTTGTGATGTTTTTGTGTGGGAAATGCAATTGCATTTAAAATCAAACGGCTTTTTTCAAAGCTACTATGATTTCCACTATCTGTAACCCAATAGCAATATCATGCTTTCTATAATTAGAATTTCAAAAGTCAATGTAAAAAACATGTTGATTTCTCACAATTCAAATATATTTAATTCAAATACTCAATCAATTACTGATCAAAAATAAATAAATCATAGACATAAATTAATTTAGTCATTCTGTTTCTCAATAATTTTGTTTAACAAACTTATAATTGCAACATTTGCTGAATAAGAACTTGTTGCTGTGCTAATTGTTGTTGCATAACTTGCATCAGCATTCCCTGTTGCCCAATGACAAGTTCCTCTCTCTTTTGCCTTTCCTCACTTTCTTTTTCTTTCGACCATTGCTTGCTTCTCTTGACATCCATCATCTGTTCATGCTCCCTCTCTTTCAGCTCAAGCTCTCTCTTTCTAACTTCCAACGCTGCCTTCTTCATCTCATACTCATGCTCATTCTTTTCTTTTAAAGAGGCCACAGTCTCTGTACCAGCATACTTTCGTTTCTTTTTCCCTTCTGCACTTTCTCTCCCCATTCCATCGATCTCTTTCTCACACTCTCTTTCTCACACTCTGCTGTTTCTCTCTCTTTCAAATCACTCCTTTTCTTGCTCTCCTCGCTTCAGCTCATCAAAAGCAGATTCTACCATTTCTATAGTTGCCTCTATGGCATTTTCCAGTTCTGAGGGCTCAGGAGAGATTCCAATGGCCCTCAGCTCATCAGCCATTTTCCTCTTGTGCACTTTTTCCAGCTTGTCGTACCTCTACCTCACTGCCCTCTGATCCACATTAAATCTTTGGCTTTCCGTGCCGTTTAGGATACTGGCTATTCTGTCCCAGCTCTGGCCTCTCTCTCTCTTCTTTCCAGTTGGTTTTTGATGGCTTGCTGGCCAAAATTTCTCTGAATAGCAGAACATCCTGATCTGAAATCATTTTAGGCCTGTATTAGAAAAATTCACAGGCCGCAATTTAAGAAGAGTTCTTTAAAAAGGACAATGATGTAGCTTTAAATATTTTTTTTTAGTTTGTAAATGACAATCTTATTTCAATAGGGAAAGAATTTAATCAAACATCACATAGATATATCATATTCGATATGACAGTATGCAATTTTATTTTATTAGTGTATCATGTGTGCCTACTAGAAGCAAATAGCAGCAGCCTGCCATTGCTAATCTTCTGCCAAAAAAACTAGTGAATAAATTTTTAATTTCCAATTATTAGTTAAATAACTAAAGTAATCATATAAAATTATTTAGTGCACTTTTAAAAGGCAAAGCTTTAAATACTAAATCATTAATTAACAAACAGGTAGATGGACTAGAAGGTAACCTGTTTGTTGTGCCAGTTTAAAGACAA
>JAACYV020125227.1:0-10265 GCA_009936425.2 Chrysaora fuscescens
ACTGAGCTGCTAGCAAAATAATTATAACAAATATTAATGGCTTTTCAATGTTGAGTTGGTGGCAGCACAAGAAGACTAGAGGCCTTCCTAAATTTGTCTTAAAATTTCACAAGATAACAATAAAATATGTGCTATACAACCGATTCCAAATTTTGATAAGTGTTTAAAATTTTATATCATTTTGTTTTTTATCTGGTAACTTCGATTTCAAAGTTTTACTTTGTAGCAAATCAACCAAAGACACTGGGGAGGTAAGAAAACATATCACAAAATGGACATAGTGTTGCATTAAACATAACAACCATAAAAAATCTGGTGTAAATTGCAAGTCGATATTTTAAGTCGATATTTTAAGAAAAAAGCTTTCCAGGGGTGTCAACAATAGACCATGCTTCCAAAGTTACGTTTTTAGAAAAATAACTTTGAAAATATATTTTTTAAAAATAAATGATTGTTAAAAGCTAGAAACGATAGAATTGATAAAACAATAATAAAAAGGGTTTACCCAGGGTTGTATGGAAATCTAGCTATCACTGGGTGAATAGATTTAATCATGAATTTAATTTAGCACACTAAACCATATGGATTATCATCTAATGAAAATTGTACATTACCCAGTCTGCAAGCACTTTCCTGACCAGCTGCTCGACTTGATGAAGAATCTTGATATTGATCAAATTTATACCCGTGCTGATGAAGAAGTGTAGCTACGTAAGGCTGCCACATATCTTGTGGAAGTTTTCTGATGTTTATAAGAATTTCATCACTGTTATAGGAGGTTCCCACCAGCTCCGGGTGAGGCAACACATGTTGCGCAAGCAGCCTAAATGCAGAGGGTTCAAGTCCTGGTTGATTTGTGCTGCTATATGTAATATCATTGGTATCGGCGGTTAGAGAAAGAAGGTGACCAGGAACAACATTTTCAGGGAGAGCGCGACATAATAAAACACTGTTTTTCTTTCGACCATACAAACTATACTCGGTATTAATCATTCCACCATGTATATCTTCTAAAAAAAAAAACAGAAAAAGCGCTTCCCAGCATTTGAAGGGCTTAATGTAAGAGGCTTTAGAGGAATTTTACTGGCAAAATTTTCTCAAATATTAATTGAGACGTAGTTATCGAAGTATTTATTGGAGAGACGGAAGAAATGCTGGGCCTCCCGGTTGAGAGGTTCGACAGTCAAGTAACATCTTCTAATAAATTATTTGATAGAAGAATCTCGTTCCATATGCAGCTATGAGGTCCTTAAAAGAAAAGAAGACATACAGACAACGGCTTCTCTCTTTCTCAAGATTTTTTAATTATTATTTGCAATTAATCCTCTTTTTTTAAATATTATATCTATATTTCAGATCACGTAGCTAAACTTTCCAATTTACAACAATAAGTTGCAAGAATATAAAGTTAGGACTTAATGACATATTTTTTTTGATTCTACGGTGACTAATCTAATGTCCACTTCAACTAAATTCTCTCAGTGAAACTAAGACCAAGATCCTTGAATACATAGCAAACATGTACGTAATCAATGAAAATTCAAACCAGTTTTCTAATCAATTAGCTAGCTGCGAAGCTTGGTCTGATATTCCACTTTTTAGCTATTCTCTCGGATATTCGCTTGTAGAACATTTGACATTTGTCTTTCTCAAGATGCATTAAACCAATGGGCGATCCAGATGTGATATCAATTGAAGTCAAGAACTATATTTACAGAATGGACAGCGTAAAAAGTGGTACCAGATAGCTACATTCGCAGTGAACCAGGAAAAGAGTTCATATCGAGGGTTTCGATTAGAAAATGGTGTAAGGGAATGACTGGCTATCGTTTTTTAACCACACTGAAAAAAATACTGATTTCATAAAGGCAGCTGACAGATTCTTTCGTCGAACATAAATTCGAAGCAATTTAAAGACAAAAATGATATTTACAGAAATGAAAGCAAGAGATTAATGCAGTAACCGGATGAAACACAACGCCATTTTTATATGGTTCGTTATTGTTTTCTTTTCGGTATATCTTATAACTCCTGCAGGTTGATTTAGATTCTTGACATTGAATTAAATCTAGGATAAACCTTGGTATTATTGTTTAAGAAATTTATTTATATGATGTCATCATAGTAAAGGCAATTAATTCTCCTATATTCGCATCATGTGTAAACTGCAATTATAGGTTATTTATATGTTTAAAGACAATCAGAAGAATATTAAAAAGAAATAATAATAGTCTACGAAGCAAATAATAATAACAGTTAACCAATCAGAAGATCGTGAAAAGTGAGAGAAAACTGTCCTTTTGAGTTTGATGATGTCATCAGCCAAAAGGAATTTTTACATTTAGCATTCGAAATAACATATTTTTTTATTAGAATTTATGTTTGGTTAAACATTGTCAAATAATTGCCATCATTTTTCTTTTTTTTGGCAGATAATGTACAGTACTGTAGGCCTAATCCATATAAAATATCCGGCCGGTACTAGAAAGAATCGTTGACGAAATAAGCCAATGACAACCAGATTATATGTCAGAAATGTAAATAATAGAGAACAATAGAACAATAGAGTGGCGCAATTATTTGCATTCTTTCCACAGGATAGTGTGAAGCCAACCAATGCATGCAAGCGGGATCACCGTCATGGCGGACATATCATGAATTTGTTGTCTCTTTGTGTATGTACATTTGTTGGCCGCTGCTCCTGGACTCAGTCACCTTCCTTAAACTTAATTTTATGCTCTTAAGCAGACAAGGATGGTGAAGAATGTTCCTTCGGCCTGATTTGATTTTACTCAATAATTCATAGAGGCAGGTAGGCACCTTTGTTTTTATACTATCGAAATATGATCGACCAAAGGGTCGACGGACTGCGTTTAGATTTGTTTGGAAGCAGCGGCTATTCATATTTATCATCTTCATTAGTCCCTGTTTAATGTTTAAACGTCAGATATTCAAGTCTTACATCTTGACTAAACAGAACTCCGCCTGATATAAATAAATAGGCTTTTCTATGTGAAATTTTCTAAATTGCCCGTGCCTTTCCAAACGTTGAAGAACAACTGTTTCAGAGAAAAGACCAACAATGATAGTTGGCGATCGCAGATTAAAAGCAGCTATTTACTATGCTAATCGTTCAGGGTAGATCTTTCCAAAACAAAGAAATTATCCAAAAGTGGATTAAAACTTCTCCACTCAAATTAGCTGGCATCATTAGGTCGGGATTCATATTTCATAAATGTCTGGCTGGCAAATGTATAATGACAGAGTAGCGCAGGGCTGTATCAATAGAGTACTCCCACTGGGTTGTATAATTTTGATTGTTGCAATAGGTGTGAACTGCAACCCACCTGGTTAAAAATCTAATTTAATGGATAAAAACTCATTTTACATGATGTCCGTTGTCAAATAAACACTGCCTTGATAGAAACAAGGCCTAAATAAAAATATAATGCACAATATAGACTCCTCTATAATGGATAGGAATGTTTATAGCCTAGGCCTGCCTATTTTGTGTGTTTGCCTTGCAGATGCTTTGATGATAATTGCTACACATTTATTTAAATGCTGTAAGCCATGTTTGCTGATTATAACATGAACATTAAGGCTAAGAATTGTTTTGCCTAATTTACTTGTAAAAGATAGGTGCAAGTTCTGAATAATAAACTGATTGGTTTTGTCATCGTTGAGCTGAATCATAATCATAAGGTTTTGGGAGACCTCTTTAAAACCTCAGCCTCCTCTGTCCCACACAGCAGGAATAACCAAGTTGTTAGCACCCTAGATCTGAGATAAGTAATATTGCAAGCTATCTGTAATAGGCAAAAGGGAATGATGTTGCTTGGTCAAGTGTCTCAGCCCTACTGTATTCAGCAGTTCCTCTGTGCCTATCAGATAAATCAATTCCCTGCCAAAATAGCTAGTGTATGTACTGCTCAAAATTAACCACATAATACGCAATCTGGCATTTATCTACTTGTGTAACCCTTCAAGGTGTCAAACATAGGTTCATTTTGCAAATCAAATACACAAATATGTACATAGCATAAATATATATGAACTAAAAATGATTTATTCATAATGACTTCATTTGGTTAATCAGATTTTATCTGTGTAACTAATCATATAACAGGTTTCTGGGGGAATCTAGATAAGAGACTAATTAACATTTTTATTCCACTTATTGTAATGTTATTCTTAAATGAAACTACTTGTTTGTGGTTTGTTATGCTGTAGCTTATTTCTTTTTGAAGGATCCCTGTAATTTCGCTTTGTGCTCTTCTCATTGAGACAAGCTTGGAAACTTTTACCTGTGAATATAATGCTTAAGGTTAGTGAAAGCTCTTTTCAACTAAAAGTTTGATTTGAAAAGGTACAAAAAAGTTATACTTACTGTCCCACATGGTCCATAAATACCTTATCTGAATTTCACACAATTAAATTTTTTTTATTTATATCATTTTTCTTTATATTGCTTGGCATTAACACATTGTTTGGTCTTCCCTAATGGACCCAAACAGAGTTGTCAAAGTATAAAGTTTTGTTTAAAAAAACATTTTAGTTAATTTAAGTCTGGTGACAATATCTAAACCCCTGAAGAAAGCTGTGATGCAGGGGGTCCTTAGTCAGCCAATAAGACCCAAATTTACCTCTTTATCGTGCCTTTTTGATAGAAGTCAGCCCAATTGGCTATTTAGGCCACACTCTGGTCACTAAAATGGGATGAACTCTTTGTCCTTTATACAATATCAACAACCTTGCAAATTTAAGTAATATTTGAAGAACCTTATATGGTATTTCCTTGAAAAACAAAAGGTTTCTTGAGTCCAACCACATGTTTTATCACATACTAAAATTCATACTTATGTTCACAAAGACTTTGTAAATGGCAATATGAATAGCACTACATTATATCATATAATATAATATATTATTTTATATAATATGATATAATATAATTGAATTTATCTCTTCATTTATCAAATGACCAATATATAAATTGTATATTGCACGATATACATACAAATATGGTGAAATATATCTTATTCCATTTTGAATATGTATATATTCCTTTTGGAATTTACAAAAAGGAAATCTGACCTTTTTTGAAGATTTTAACAAAGCAATGTTTCCTTTTAAAGTAATTGAGGTTTATGTAATTTTATCTTAAATTTATCTTGGTTTGATTTTATCTATCCTAATCTTTATTTTGTGATATACTGTTATTTGGTATCTTATGAGTTGTGTTAAATACTTCAATATTCATATGAGATCATATTGAAACAGCTCTTAGCAGTCCAAGGCCCCATTAGATAAACGATTTTAAGAGTCACAACTTTTTTCACATTGAAATGATAAGCATACAACATGATTCATTTCCATGCTGTCTTTTGAGAGATTAAATATCCACAAGGGTTGACTGTGGCATGATTCCTTTATTTGTATGAATCTTTGACAGGATGCCAATTTTTTCTCTTTGCTAATAGTTTAAATTCCAAATTACAAAGGCACTATGGAATTAATTGCACAATTTCTTAGCACAGTTTGTAATATGATTCCCATCACTTCCCCTTACACAAACCTTACTTCTGTTCTGATGTGATTTCTCATGTAAGTACAAACTATGACAACAAAAGAAAAATTTGTAGAGTCGAATTTCCTTCCTCGCCTAGAGGGAGTAAATATGCAACCACGGGCCACTTTTATTGTAATTCGAAATAAGGAATTAAGCTTGTGACTTATTGAAGTTTTTGGTGCTTATTGATGATAAATATTATTGCTTTAATGTAAGATAATGTAACATATTTTAAAATTATCTAATTTAGATGGCCTTATCAATAAGCAAATATGCGACATTCAGAAAATGCAATAACCTTTATTATTCATTGAATAACGCACAGATGATGAACTGGATTAAATTTACGATGGGGACTCAAGAAGGTGCATGCTGTTTTGGTAACGCCGTCCGCAAGGTTTTCGATGGTTTATTGCGCCCTTTGTGCGACAGTTCGCAAAATACAAAATACCTGGAATTGTAAAATGCGAAAATTGCTAAATCTTAAAATTTAACTTGTTTGTTTCATTAAGCGAGTTTCAACCTCTTTAATGACAAAACATATAGGCAAAACCCTACGAGAAGTTCTTTACACAGCCACGTTGCGTTGTCTTGTAACCTAGCCTCATATGATATTTTGTGATTTGCGAGAAGTAACCAAATGGCCTACAAACACAAGTTTCTTTGAGTTTATGGTGTTTAAAATAGTGCCTTTAAACAATAAAAGCATTTGAGCAACTAAAAAAAGATCTAAATACGACAGAGCCTTTTTCACTGTATCGCTTTCGATTCTATCGCTCCTAAGCCAGGTCTTTGTATGAACTCGTTAATGACCTGGCTTTGATACACAAAATAAAAAAGGACGTAATCGCTACACATATAAAAACGGAATAGGACCATTCGGAATGCTTTCAACTCAAATTCTCGCGTTATTGCAAGATTGGCAACAATGCCGTTATGCAGAAACGTACTTCGTTTTGTCAAACCTCGAAGCCAAAGCCATATTACGTTTGATAGGATGTACTTCCTATTTCACTGTGTGTACGAAGTGTAGCTTGCGTATAAACGCAATTAAGCCCCATTTGACTTATTTATTTTTGGAGGCTCTTTCGCTTCGTATGCCAAATCCAATAATAATTTACAATAAAGAGCATATTATCAACAAAGGTTATATTATCATGTAACGATATGTGCAATAGCCAGGGATGGCTTATCCACGTTGCGAAGGTAGGCTGTTTATAGGATTTGTTGCTGTTACAAGGCGGCTACCAGCGAGGATGACAACTCCCACCCTTTGCTTCTTCGTGTGCTTCATATTTTGTTGAGAACCAACATGTAAACCATCCTTGAGAGAATACTCAGTCTTTGTAAGGATTGACAGAGAGCACAAGTAGCACACCTCGTGAAAAAGGAATCACTAACGATTTGAGCACATCAAAGTGGTTTAAGCTTTCAGTTACAGGCTTGAACCAAGCCTATAATGCCGGAGGCAGCAAAGAAATGATTTGCTAAAAGAATATTTGTTCGGAAGCCTTGTTCAAATGTTATTGTTTGAAGATGTTGTCGCAATTTATTGCCATCCCAGCATACATTCAAGTTTTACGATACGCTACGTTCTAGTCTAGAGATAGATAGTCATAGACAGGTTTCGAGCTTTCCCCGATGTTTGCTTAGGCCATGCCTTTTCATTTTTTATATTTGTTTGTTATGTTATGAAATCTGAAGATAGCAATATGTTTTTTCTCATGTTGGCTCTGGATATGGTCAATTGAGAGGCTTTTCATGTGGTCTTGCAAATGCTTTTTTTTAAAACGGTGATTGCATTGATTAATCGACTTCAACAATTGATTGCATTATTGATTTGCACATGCACTTACTGCCTTCGCAAGGTACAAGTATATAGGCTGTGTGCAGAGGGTTGCGATGAATACCTTGAGTCTAATATAGGTGGTTTATGTTAGGCTTTCTCTTGCATTACAGAGAGCTAGCAATTGCTTACAGGTAGTTCCCAATTTCTTTAACAGGTTTTGATTGAGAGTCTATTATCCTTAGATCTTACTTTGTCCTCTCAACCATGAGTCCCATGTCTTGGTAAAGTTTTCGTTTTCTTGTTAATCCGTAGTATCTCGCTTAAGTTTGTGCAGTCGTATACTTTTTGCTTTCTGTTCAAGTCTCCCTCTCGCGATCGACATCCTTTCTTCTCGTAGTTCTTTTCCATTCCCTGATTCCATTTCTCCAGGATTTATTTTCTTCAATTATATCCTCCCTCAAGCATCGTTGTTGTTTTGCAAATACACGCGCCAAAAGCTTAATTAATTATAGAATGAACTGTGGGGAAAACTCAGAAAAGTCTAAACCTGCAAGATGCAACGAGATAAAAGTTGGTTGTTTACATTTTATGTTGCCATATGGTTTCTTCCAAGATAAGCCTTCTTGTTCCACACCGTTAGAATTACAAAATAGCTTACTGTGATACTCGATATGCAAGGTGTCGATCTTGTGCCGCCAGTTGGAAACATCCTGTATTCAAGCCGAACAATTCTATAAACGTTGCAGTTGCCCTATTATCTATGAAAAATGTCATGTGCATAGACGTGCATCTGGTTGTCTATAATTACTATTATATTGATGAATTGACTTCTCAGAAAACACATCAAGAACACCAGCCTGTTTCTTGCTAACTAGGCTCAATATGGTTGAAGATTACGGTTTAAAAATACGGAATTTAAACTAACTTATCAGGATTCTCAATCAGCAGTAGAGTAGCATCTGAGTTTTTCACATCTTTTAGTTGCAACTTGCTAACTAGAATGCAAACATTGATGAATATATGACGTAACATATTTGATGAATTCTCTGATTTCGTTAATTTTTGCTACGTATACCAAGGGGAAATGGAAGTAACACAATAATCCCCAAAAATTTAGTTTTCTTTATTTCCGTCGCCTTGCAATTTTGCTGCATTTTATGTTATTTATTTTGTTTTGTTTACGCTTCTTCATCGCTAGTGTTCTCACGGATGTGAAGCACAAAGTCATATCTATATCAAATTATAATATTACATATCACAATATTATTTGTGCCTCCAAATTGGTCCCCCCTCAACTACCCTCTCATTGAGATCACAAGCGTCACGCAAGTTCCACATATGGTTATTGGATATAATGTTTACAATCAATTGTTATCCCAACTACCCTAAAACATGTCTAGTCGTCATTGGTACAGCTTTGAGGAAGTCTTCTTTATTTCAAGTGTAAATTGATCTTACATGATCTTAATTAATCTAAATGTAATCACAAAGCCTCAAGTACATGATTAGATAATTCGAAGAACCGCTTCCAACGTTAATCCTAAATGTTTGCTCTCCCTTGTTTCTGTAGTATGGGTCTTCCTCCTTAATAATGCAATAGTATTGATTTCAACTGACCAATGTAATTTACCACTGCTTACGCGACTCTTGACACCGTGTATCAAAGGTGGGTCTTTCTTACTATTGTCCACCACCACTGTCCAATTATCATAACTTATTCCGGCTTAACGCAACTGTTCAACTCCGAATTATTATTAGTAAATAAAGATATATGTTTCTGTGGACAACCGACTACAGTGTGTTTTTCATTTCTAACATTTTCCTATCAAGAGGTGAGGTAAACGTGTTTGCAAAGTTAAGGGCCTTACTAGAGGATTTGGTAAATAGCTACTATTTAATCTACTTATAACGTATTTTAACACCCAGTAATACAGACGAGATTTACCATATTCTTTCATGCTGTTCGTTTCCCTCATGTTTCGGCGACCTTCCTTATTGGACCCAAAATTTTCCTCAGATATATTATGGAATGTTTTGCGCCCAATTTTTGTTTGCACATTCGCGCTGTTTAACTCCTTTCTTTTACTGTTGATACTCTGATAATTCTTATTATTCTATTTGGGTTAGTAGAGCTGTTCTTGAAATGTGGCTATTATTTGTCTGGTTTGTCCATGCGATAATTATCTAAATTTTCCCCTCTCTCGAGCTTTGTCTGACTATTAGGTTGTACCATCGGGGTTGCCCACTGGGGTAGAAACTAGGTGTTCCCTGCTTCAGAAAGTCGCCCCTGTTGGTCATATAACAGGCCTACCAACTATTGTGGTTAAAAGTGTTTATTTTCTTTCGCTAGGTTTGTTTAATTACCGTTTCTACGATCCTGTTCGTTTCTATGCAATAATTTAGGCTGTCACAATTCACATCGTTGTATTTTGATATTATTAGCTTTGACATGATCCGATTTATTGTGAAATGAAGTACCTTTGTATTGATAAGGAATCAGTTATTGGAAAAAGATACCTTCTTCTTTTAAACTAAGGTGTGATCATTTTTCACAAGAATCAATTGCTGTCGGTGACTCATTTATTGCAATATATTGTTTGTCACGAATAGTTGTGCCGGAATCTTTTCGTAGAGAATATGTCGCCCATTATCTGGCTTAAACAATTATCCTGCCGCCCCTACCCTAAACAGTAAGGAGGTGAATCCTGTCACCCCAATCAAACAGACAGGAGGTGCATCCTATCACTGCAATCAAACAGAAATGAGGTGCATCCTATCACCGTAATCAAAACAGAAAAGAGGTGCATCCTATCACCCCAATCAAAAAAGAAATGAGGTGCATCCTATCACCCCAATCAAACAGACAAGAGGTGCATCCTATCACTGCAATCAAACAGACAAGAG
>JAACYV020125338.1:0-10260 GCA_009936425.2 Chrysaora fuscescens
CTTTTTCTGGCTCCGTGTTCTCTGCACGTTAAAACTAGAAGTTGTTTGAAACATACGAAAGACGATCGATGATTTATCTAGCGAGCACAAATTATCTGTACCTAAACTATCACGCAATATGACGTCACAAAAAATTGTATTCCAAGAATTAATTACCAGAAAACCAGTTTTGAAACTAGCTTTTAATTGGTCCACTACGAAACTACGATGAGTTTCTACTTCCTTTTCCTGCCCTTTATATGACAGCCATTTTATTTCGTCATTATTTGCAATCAAGCACCACGTGCTTCTGAGTCTAGTCTTATACAATCACTTAGCTATATAATATTATTAATGTATAATTTTATTGATGTGAATTGGAGCTAGCAGTTAAGATTCGTCGTACTCTTCCTTCGTTGATGGTCACTTCGTTGTAAAAGGTTAGGCTGCTCTTTGGAAGGGCATTGTATGAGTTCACATGTAACTGTAAATTTATAATAATTCGTTTTATATCAAGCTTCGGCTGCAGAATTTTCAACTTTGTAATTCTGAAACATGGCCTAATTTAGCGTGGCCCTGTCCACATATTATGGGCTTGAAATCTAAAGTGTGGTATCAAAAATTTGAGATAATGGTCTTGTAATGGTTTTTAAAAGTTTACTGCAAATCATTTATTCTTCATAATATTTCCTTCCACATTCTAAATATTTTGATAGCTGATTGTTAAGAATAACTAAATTTGTAAATACTTGCTTAAATATATATTTTGGTTAATCATAACACTTTTCGTTAATTTTATGACCTAATTGCATCTATTCCACATTCTTACCATTAATTAACACACTTACGGGGTAGTAGAGAGTCGTTTCTTTTAGTTTACAAGGGTTCGAGCCAAAAACAATTATCAGTGGCTCTGCCCTCAAGCATAGTTTTGGTGAATTTTCGAAGTTGAACAACAATTATAATTTTTGTCAATAATAATTAACAATTCGATACTCCTAATTGCATTTTATTTTTCAGCCCAATAGGCCCAAAATCTCCAAGGAATAAGGTAAGATTGGCTGTCTGAAGTAGTTTGATCTGATTTTCGATCCTGTTACCCCCTGGCTGTAGCGAATATTCCATTAAAACAGCATTTTATGGGTATAGTTCCGGGGGATAAATGTGAAATATTCATTTTCAAAAATTATGCAAGCAAATTTTAAGCTACTCTTTGTAAAGATAACTCCCGAAAATGTTTCCTGAGTTGTCTCTTTTAATTGTCCTGTAGGCCTTTAAATTCTAGTTGCATCGGCGGTAGAAGGGGTAAACGGTAACAACCACAGGCCTAAACTGAAATACTGTTCTAGCAAAATAGTTCATCTGAGTAGCTTAAATTTCTTGTTGAAAGCAATACATTGATACCACTATTGTGAAATCATTTGTAAGCATAATCACCAAGTATTTCTTCCAGAGAATTCGAATTTTTTATACTCATTTCTAACTGATTGTCTCTTATGTAATGAGATCCTCGGACTGTATATTCAGTAATTTCTCCTTTATATTTGTCTTCTGTGCTTATAAACCACTTCAACTAACAACCTTGTTTTAGAAATATTTGAAAATATCGCAAATCTTTGGCCCCAGATTCGGATTCAGCAAAAAATACTTTGGTGTGGATACAAAATTTCATATTCCTAAACCTCATTTTCTTGATTTCATGAAAATAAAAAATTTGAAAATTTATAAGGCCGTGAAAACTGTTGGGGGGTGAAACTTAACACCCTCAGTCATTGGCTGTGGCTAAGTCCCTTATAAATTTGCAAAATTTCATCGCCATAGGATGAAAGAGGCCACAAAATTTCATCTCGTCCAAATTTTGGGAGCTGAATCCGAATTCATAGAGACATTTTCATATTGGCATAACGAAGTCGTTAGTTGAAATGGTGTATTATTTTGCTATCTAGCAGTGCACCCGTTTATTCTTTTTTTTAAACTCAGCTTCGCTTTTACCATTGTCTGCCTTCTTTCTTGCGGTGCTCTGTCTTTGCCTTTTATTTTCACACATTGCATTTAGCAGGTCCTTTATTCGTAAATACTGTAATTCAAAACGTTTTAAAACCGTCATATATCGTATGTGTTGTGAGCTGAATTCACCATCTTCGTATTTTATTGATTTTCAGCCTGCCCGTCCACCGCCACCCAAGTTTTCCCAATCTACGACTTCACCGAGAAAGATGTGTCCTGATGAGAATTCAAACATGGTCGAGGGATCGAGTGTAAAAGTTCTTTCAAGTTCAATGACTGAATCGCAAGTTGACTTCGGAAGCAAAGTGCCGAGGATAGAAACTAATGGGTCACATGGCAGAAAAAAGTACAACAGATCAGTGTAAGATGATAAAGCTTGTATTACTTATGGTAGACGTCTTGCAGCATTTGCTTTCTCGATTCGATTGGGTCTACAGCTATGGGCCTAAAGGAAACTCCTAAGAACCGGACACTTTAATCATGTCCGAAGTCTTCCAGATACAGGAGGATACACTTCTAAACAACGAATAACTTTTAACAGCGGTTACAAAATGTCGGTCGTGAATTTGTCTGTTATATAAAGGATCCACTGTTATAATGTATTCCAAACCGTTTTGGGACAGATCTGTCCTGTCTCTATGCACTGTTATTCTCTCTATCGTCCCCATCTGTTCACCCCCTTCCCCTCTAAGCTAGGTTTTATTTTTACCGATTGTGCTATGAATTTTTGTTTCCTTCCTTGCTGTTGCTATTAATCAATTTTTCTTGTTGAAAAATTTTATATATTCAGATGCCTAATATTGCATAATCTCTACTTCCAATCTCTTTTTAGATACTGTTTAGTTTAGCTTTTTCAAGATTTGCTTTATGGATATAGGCAATAGTTAAATAAGACCGAATGATTTGTTAAGCTTCTCACCAATGTAAGCTAAATATTTGGACATATTAATGAAGTTCACGATTGATTGATTGATTGATTTATTTATTTATCACTGGTCAAGCCAAATTATACCATCTTGAAAATGTCTTGTTATTTTCTGAATGATTTTTAAGCTGCTAATAAGCTAAACCTGGCTGTAGATATGCCAATTTAATTCGTGCCTGTGATTGTTATGTGAACAGCAGTTGAAATTACTGTGATATTGAATATACTAACTATTTATTTCAGAACAATTTCAAGCCCAGAACCAAGCCATTTATCGCCCCAGAAAGCATACAGATCAATATCTACACCGCCTCTTGCATCGCCCAGCAGCAAGCAGTACGTATAGGAAATTAACGACAATTAGTTATATGTACAGTAAATTACGACAATTAGTTATACGTATAGGAATTTACGACAATTAGTTATACGTATAGGAAATTACGACAATTAGTTATACGTATAGGAATTTACGACAATTAGTTCTACGTATAGGAAATTACTACGACTAAAGATAATTTTTATTAGCGGAAGCCTTAGCCTAATTTTATAAACTGTTTACTATATTTGCAGCTAAATAAGCTAATTTATCGTTCTCTTTTTAATAATAGTAATGATAATATACCATATTTATACACTAGTCTTTTCAGTAAAGATGTAACTGCTATCACCAAGGGTCCTTTTAAAATTAGAGTTTGTAAAATAAAAAGATAAAACTTACAAGATTCAAGAGTAAAAACTGTAAAAGCTTAAAAACAATCATTTTCTGAATTTAAGAACAAAGTGTGCTTATTTTACTTTCATGATTAATAAAGTACTTTTCATTTCTGACGTCACTTGGTAGATTGTTTTAAATGAATGGATAGGGTCATTAAGGATCGTTGATACCACTTATGTTAAGGAAATTACCACGATTGAAATAGTTGAGTTTAACAGTGGAAGCCTAAGGCCTTGGTGGTGTCTCATCTGTTTGTCATGTCTTGAAATCAATTAGCTAATTTCTCGTTTTTATTTTAGGATCGTTGATACCACTATACGTGATGCAGTAAAAGAGCATCTTTTCGGCATCGGAATCGTGACGTCATCATCTGAGTCGGATAACCAGGTATTTACATTCGTACTGCTAATTAGTTATACTTAAATTCAATTCAATTTGATTCAGTTTTGTTTGTAGAATACAAAACTTAAAACAATACATACTGAATTAATATAAAATTGCATTCTACACGACCCAGGAAAAGCAGAGCTTATCTAGCTTGGGCCATCACATAAGAATAATAATGCGGTTAAATACAATATTGAAAACGCTAATAAGAAACAACAAGATGAAATAACAATAACAAGTTAAAAGTGAGCTAGTCAAGTGACTAATGTACTAAAAGGGAAGGCGATTCAAGAAGCGAGCTCCCACATTTCGTAACATACTATCTCCCCATTTTCTTTTGGTTTTGAATACTTTGTAGTCATGTATCTGTCTAGTTTCATAGTTGTGAGAATCTTTATTTGTATGATTACCGTTAATATCAAGGAATCTAGGCTGAAATGGCCCTTACCTACGTACAAAGTGTATAAAGTTAAGATAACTAATAACAATAAGATAAAGTAAACCTACATTCAAGAAACATGTAAACGAATGTTTTAGCTGACTCAAATCTTAATTCAGCAATCGAATCAAGACTTATGATAGATTATAATAACAAGATAAGAAACACGTAGAACAAGTACAAGAATGATATGAACAAACGTAAAATTTACAAAGTAAAGTTACATAATAAACAAAAGACAAAGTATAAGCTTTTTTGATAAAATAAGTGTTTAGAGATGGCCTGCTGCAAATTTCGCAGGTGTTGAAAATTTAATGAACCCAAGAAATGCAGGAAATACTTCCTCCCCTGGAGGGAACATATCAGCGAGTGATAAATAATCAAAAATGATGTGAAAAATTAGCAAATCTTGGATTCTTTAGCCTTGCTTTCATGAAATAATAATGATTTTGTAGAAAAGGAAATGATTTAATCCCAAACTTCGGCGACCTGTTTTCCCTTTAATCAAGATAATGTTCAATTCTCGCATTCCGAACCTAGGTTTTGGCAGTACTGGCCACTTCAATTGTTATGTAGCTAGCTTTTTTCATCGAGGAGTTAATGTTCGAATCTCTTGGTAACATTGAGTTTTGATATCAAAAATGCTGCTTCGCTGGCATTTTTTAATACATAGCTGAAAACAAGGTTTGAAGAACAATCGAAGAGTTTATCATTCTAATTCAACATTTAGCCCATGCATATGACTTCTGAGCTCATTTAATTTTTTGTGAAAGGGTTTCTTTTCTTTTCTATATAGGGTCTCCAAGTTGAAAAATAATTGTATTTATCTTCCGCTCAGTTGAATTAGTTGCGGTTTTGAACACGGCCTATTTGTTAGTTGTAATAATAATGTAATAATTTAAGGAAAAGTGGTAGACCTCCAATGAGATGAACAAATGACATTAAAGCTGATCTCGACTCGAGCTCGACTAACCAAATAATTTTTTCCGTTGTCATTTTGTTAATTAGCATTTTTCCGTTGCCATTTACGAACAAAAACGGCAATTTCCAATTTTTTTCGCCGATGTTTCTGTCTGCCAGAGCTATTAACTATTCTGGATGATAACAATAAACTTCATAGCAAGACTAGTAGGTAAATGTTCGTCCTCGATTATCCGAGTTTTTGGCGTATCCGAACGGCCCAGCAAAAAAATTAGTTCAACCTGTTCGGTTAATCGAGGATGTACTGTATAGTGGTAGTGGTATTAACTTATGAAAACGAATTTATTGAAGAAAAAGGAATGGAAAAAGTAGAGTTTTTCTCTAGATTGATAGCATTCGGAACTCACATTTGTTATCCACATCAAGAGGAAGAGCCAGGTACGCTGCTAAGATTTTCCTTGGGCTATTCAGTGAGCTTGCCTGCATGTGATTTGCAAGGATAGCAAGTGCATGGGCCAACCATCACCAACCGTGAAATCGTGAAAGATTATAATGCTCTATTTTCTTTTAGGGTCTTGAGCCTGCTTATTCGTCAGAGAAAAGCCCAGTTGGTATGTTATTACTCTGCAATCCTTTCTTTCATCTCCTAGTAATTATTTTCCATTTGTGTCTCTTTATTCTCTCCTTAGGCTTGCAATCGGTATATTTCTTACATGGACGGCAGTCGAAAAATTGCCGTATATTCTTTCTAGCGTTTGTTGTATTAAAAAGATTTTTTTACTTCATATTTTCTCTGCAGATTTTTCATTTTGACTCGCGACGGAACGTATCAATAAATGATTTGACGGTTTGCGGTCTTACCAAGCTGCTGGGTCTCTAGCTAATCTAGATAGCTGCTAACCAAATTGGCAACGAAATATGACTCAAAAACCAGGAACTTTTCATTTTCCTATTCAAATAATAAAGGCATTGATTTACTCATTGAAGCCTGCAGTGCGCAATTATTCATCATGGATCCCCTATTCATTACAGAGTCAATCAGTCAACACAGCTATCACGCAGTGTATAGTACAATTGAAATCGAAGTGCAAAATTGATGAAATATTTACAAAAATGGCACCTGCTAAGAATTTCCTTAATAAGAATTTTCACAATGAAAAAACATATCTCATTCTACGGTTTTTATGCTTGGAACAAAACCTATGAATTCCATTGATTTATCGCGATTTATTGATTAATCTAGGCAGTATTGTCTATATTTAGTTTCATACCGGTACTTGTTGTTTTGGCTTATACTGACTTCTCGAGTGGTCGAATATCGAATTGATATTAACAGATTTCAGATCTCGTGGTGAGGTAATGCCAGGCCTAAGTTTCATGATTGTTGCTTAGCATGTCTTATTTCTCTCCAGATGTAGAGGCAGTAGTAGTGGATAATTCTCACAGAAGACAGTCTAGAGTCGCCAGATGGCTTGGTACATTTATTTGCATCTGCATGATCTAATGTTATTATGAACAGTTTGTACTACATTTTAGTTTAGTGTGTATTAGTATAAGTCTGTTTCTAATAGAAGAGGTTTGTTTGAATCTTCAAGTTAGTGGATTAGGGACATAAGTGAAGTTCTGGCAGTCTAATTAAGGCCCGAGGCCTAGTTTAGATTTCAGTTCATTGCAAGCAAGCAAATTATTATAAACTTTGCCTGGCATTTTGGCAGATATAAAAGACATATACAGCGTTTATTGATACATGATTTATTAAGGCTTTGCAGAACGTTGTGGTTTATTTCTAGTGCTAAACTTAACAGTGTTTATATTTCACGAAGGCATGCTATTTCAAAAAATTCTTCTCAGATTCTATGGTTGTTCTTGATTTGCATCCTCGGGCAATTCATGTTCTCCAGAAATCTGCTTGATGCCATGTCATTTTTCATATCATGTCATATAATGTCATGTTGTGTCATGTTTTTCATTGTCAGGTCGCTTTTGTCTTTTCTTGTCCAGCTAGTTTAGCTGTGGTCAAATATTTACAACTCCAGCGATATTACGTCATGTAATACTTTTCTTAATTTACAGACGAGGAAATTCAGCGGCCAATTCGAGATGTACTTAAGCGGTTCACTGCGGAAAAGTTGTCTGACTCGAAATACAATACGAAAGACGAGAGCACTGCAAAGAAGTTTAGTCCAAAATCATTGAAAAAGCTGAATCAGTCTGAAGTGTCGAAGAGCAGCAAGAAAGATCCTAGACCAATGGTAAGATTGATGCAGTTATTGATTAGCTGGCAATTTTGGAAGCAGATGAAAGGCTTCCAAAAACGCTTCATAAATGGAACCCTGGAATAAGAATCCTTGGACTCTCTAATTGACCTCGGCCCTCTTATAATAAGGAACAGATAATTAATACAAATTATGGGTGTAATATGATATTATATTTTTTATCTCTATTTTTAAACAAACTATTTTAACATTTCCTAATGGATTTTATAAAAATAATATAATCTTGAGTCATTAGCCAAAGAAACATGTAAGTATTATTCAGGAATGCCATCTATCATTATATAACACTCGTTACAATAGATAGGACATGGCATAAGGAAATGGACTTCATACTCAACTGTTTGATTGCCTAAAGATTGGCAGCACGAACAATATAGTCTTAGTCTACAATATCCTTACTAGAACATAGGGTACTTAGTGTAGGAAAAATATAAAACCTTCTCTGGGGAGATTCGCTGCAGTTGTAGCGAGGTGTGAAACTTGTAGAGGAGTGAAACTGCAGCAAATTTAATAGGTCTTTAGCTAATCGTCCAAGCGCTATTAACACTGTATTTTTCGTGTTTTTTAGTCATTTCCTTCCAATGGAACTGCTTCCACGATTGATAGTGAGTCTCTGAATATGATGAAAGAACAATGGACGGGAACTTTGACTAGCGTAAGTTGCAGAAATTGCCAATTGTTAACATATAATGCTATTGTTGGTCGGTAATTGATATAATTATTAATGAAACTTTAAGTAGAGAGACAAAAATTGGCGAACTTTGATGGTCTTTTCTATATCTAACTGAGTTTTTAATGTGTCCAAGTATTCCTTTTTTTATTCATTCTATTTTTAAATTTAATATCATTTTTTGCAACGTATTTCAATTTTTTATATTTCATTTCATTTTTTGGCCATTTGTTTCTATTTTCTATATTCTATTTCACTTGTTCGGAACATTTTTCTATTCTTTATATTTAATTTAATTTGTTTGCAACTTGTTCTCATATTTCATATTTAATATCATTTGTTTGCAACTTGTTTTTTATTTTTTATATTTAATTTTATTTGTTAGCAACTTGTTTCTATATTCTATATTTAATTTCATTTGTTCGCAACTCGTTTCTTTTTTTCTTATATTTAATTTCATTTATTTGCAACTTGTTTCTATTTTTATATTCAATTTCATTTGTTTGCAACGTTTTTCTATTTTTTATACTTAATTTGATTTGTTTGCAACGTTTTTCTATTTTATATATTCAATTTCATTTGTTTCCAATTTTTTCACATATTTCATATTAAATATCATTTGCTTGCAACTTGTTTCTTTTTTTATATTTCATTACATTTGTTTGCAACTTGTTTCTATCTTTTATATTTAAGTTGACACTGCATAGAGCCCCACCTCCAAAAACGCGGAGACAACGTAGGCCTACATCGAAGAGTAAATCTGAAAACATCGACGAGCTGTTAAAGAACAGATATAATGAAACCGAGATGAATAATCAAGATTCCAAGATATTACAACAACAAGAACAACAAAAAGATGCTACTGCACTACACCATTCTATAAACAAAAACACTCAAGTAAACAAATCTTCGAAATCAGGAAATCCATTATTAATAAAAATTAAAAATGACAAGGCACCGCGTGCCTCGTCTGATAATCTGCCTGAAAGTAAAGATGTTTCGAAGTCACAATCTGCAGAGAAGTTACGCCAGTCTTCAGATCCTGTTTCTCCTCGTAATACATCTTCTTCGACGAATGATTTTACAAAAAAAGAAGATCTTAAGAAGAGTAGTTCTTCGGAAAGTGTAAGTTCTTCAGTTTTCAGTTCTAGATTTCAGTTATAGCAAGTTATATAACTTCCTTGAATATGTAGTCGTTCTTGTTTCAGGAATGTTACAAATTAAAAACATTGTAAAAGCAGAAGTAAAAGCAAAAGTAAAAGCATTGGTTTGCCACCATGTTTTGTGTGTTTAACGAATCTTTCACATATTTTACATAGATTGTTCAATTTTTTGTTAAAAGTTTCTATGCTGTGTTCAAACATTCTGTGTGAAAAATTCATACCAGTCCTTATTTCTGACATACACGTAATAATGTTTGCTAGGGGACAATGCCTGATTGTAAGACAAACATATTTTTTAAGATACAAACTAACAATAAAACCAACAAACTTGATAGACATAAAAACACCAACAGCCATTTGTGACGCTAGCTTTCTAGTCAATTTGGTAATGCGAGAAAAACCGAAAGATTTCTCTGCAAAATATTATCCTACCATCCTGTAATTTCTAACAATTTATTTCTTCAATCCACTACGATGCAGGTAAAGCTTGCTTGGTAGATCTTATCTCGTCATAGCTATTTATTTCTGGCATGGCTTTCAGAGTTATGAACTTGTTTACGAATCACTATCCTTTTTCCCTGCAGGAGAGTAAAGAGAAACCCATCATACCAAGACTTGATTTGTTCAGAATTCAACAAGATGATTCGGAAGGTAACATAAGAAGGCTAATTTTTCATCGTGACTTTGTTTACATTTTTACAGCATCTAATCAAGTTACATTGGTTTTATCAGGTGTTCATAAATGCTGCACATTGACTGGCTATTCAATAATTTAAAA
>JAACYV020125560.1:0-25997 GCA_009936425.2 Chrysaora fuscescens
TCTCAATGGACTCAAGCACTTCCACTTGTTCTTCTGGCACTTCGAACCACCATAAAATCTGATCTTGCCTGCTGTCCCGCACAACTTGTTTTTGGTACTACTCTTCGTCTTCCTGGTGAATTCATCGTTCCTTCTGCTTCTCTCAATGATCAGGATCCCACCCTCTATGTTGATCGTCTCCGTACTTGCATGCAACAGCTCAAACCCGCAATGTCTCGTACACAGGCCACACCATCTCATGTCCCGAATGATCTTCAACATCGAACACATGTTTTCGTTCGTGTTGATGCGGTCCGCAGACCACTCCAACCACCCTACAATGGCCCATACAAAAATATTACTCGCCACCCCAAATTCTTTCTCCTGGATATCAACGGCAAACAGCAAACCATCTGCATGGATCGACTTAAAGTTGCTCACCTAGACTCCGATTTCCTACCTGCTTCCACTTGTACGCAATCTTCCTGGCCTCTTCCTTCTGAAACACTTACAGTTGCAGCCCCGGCTGTTGAGCCTGACACTCGTACTACACGGTCTGGTCGACGAGTGCATTTTCCTGCACGATTCCTTGCTGACTAACCTGTTATTTCTGGACATTGTTTTGTTTTCTTCTTTATATATATTATTACTCGAATTCGCCCTCTATCGTTTTGAATTCTAGGAGGGGGGTAACTGTAGTGACATTTAGAACGTGTCAAAATTTATCTTTGATGTTTATTCATTTATGATGGGAATTATTGAAATTGATCTCTTTGCCTACTTGCCTACTTTTAAAGTGGAATTATCACGAATCGGTGAGACAATTCTTATTAGTAAACATTTTACTAAAGCTTAACCATTTGATGTTGCTCCACGTGCACAAGGAGAGAGTTGATGCATTGAGCATGATTGACATTGCTAATGAGTTTGTTAGAAGAGTTGGTGGCAGAAAACAAACCTTTGGCTATTAAACAGCATCAGATTTGAAAACAAAGGCTCAGCCTTGAAAACAAAGAATCCCAGACATAATTACTCTTTTGGCACTATATTTTGATTTGTTTTGTACTTTTAAAATTGAATAGAGGTTGGGAGAAAAACAGAGAAATCTCTTGGTAATATATATAAAACATAATTAGGCAATAAAATGGCAATCACGGAGTAATAAACAGCAATTATCAGGGATAGGTGCTGTAGCTCAGTGGTTGAGCGTCTGTTCATTGAACCAAAGGTGTGTCCATTTACGAATCTCAGTAAAATATTCTCAAAGTTGTTCAGAAGGTGTGAAAATAAAATTATAATTATAACCAATGATAAACAGGCCAATTTGAATATCCAAAGAATAGATCCTAAGATACATGGTCAAAGGTTCTTGCATCTCAAATTTAATTTTTGGCAGTCATTAAAGGAGCTGCCTATTTTATAGCCAATCTTTAAATTAAATAAAAACCTTTTTTCAACAATGCCCTTTCTAACGTTCCTTATTTACCTTTTTTAACGTTCTGCAAAAAAATCTTATGCTTTCCGCATCGTACCAAAGAAATTATTTTCAAAAATGACCCTAATATATAAATATGAAACCTGATTTCAAAATATTAAAGAATTTAGTTTTTCTTGCTAAAATCTAACGAAATGCATCTGCATCATAGACCACAGCACTGTTGGGTCAGGGTATAGCTACGTTCTTATTTCGTATTCAAAAGTTTCTACGTCTTCGGAGATCAGCATTATGTCATCATGTCAGTAGTCAATGCCTAAGAATATCTGTTTAGACCTATTATCCTTTAGGGAACCGAAACTAAGAACGGGCTAGACCAAACTGAGACGCAAAATAGTTTCTATCCAGGCTCTTGTTTTCTGTTAGACTATGTGCTACTGAGTCGGGAAAATGAAATTATATTACATCACCAGGACGTTCTGGAAGTCTTAACCATAATTTGCATAATTACTGATTCCTTTGCCAAAAAGAGAGAATTAGTAAATAATTGCGCAGTAGATAATTCGAAATAGAAAGTGCCAAGAAAAGTCAAAGTAATATTTGAAGAGTTGGAAATACATTATTTGAGCAAATATTTTAATGTTTATACGTTCATACGTTCCTTGCGGACATCCTGTCAGCTCGTTAGCTGCATCTTTAATTGACTAGTTTAGCGCGAATTCATAATCTAATCTCTTTCATTCTCATTTCGAAACAGTTCTTGAAACAAGTATGAAAATAAACTGGCTTTATCGAAATCTGTTTCACAAGTACTACCGTACCAGAATTTTCTTTGCACATTTCGACAGCGTCGCTATTTTTGAGAATGTCTGTGCCTGAATCGAATCTGAGTCCAATGTGAGTCTGAGTCTGGACGAATATACTATGTCTAACTTGTGCGGCGGTTGTTGTGTTGGATTTCATAAATCATAATTTCATTTCTTCTTTTTTCATCGTTCGTTTTCGTCACAGATTGTTGTCTTGTGTTGGTTTTTCGTGTGTGTGTGTGTGTGGTTTAACTATTAGTTGTTTTTTCCTTGCTATTTTGTTGTATATGTATATTTTAGCTTTAAATCTCTTCTTTCTGTGAAGTACGTATTTGTCCTAACAACTTTTTTACGATACTCTTGTTCTTATTTGATTAGGCCTAATGCGGGCCTAAAATGATGAAAATCCGAAGGTGAGCATCATTGTATGCAGTGAGCCTTAAATGCGAATTTTACAGGATATGATGAACACTTTAAGATCTCATCTAACAATGATTAAAATTGATCTTGAATTTAACTCTGATCCTGCTAAAATTATTAATGTTGTCCTCTCGCGCGGTTTCTGTCGACTCCGATTTTACCTGGAGTGGAGGGAATTGATTGACCTTTTATTTTTAAGTTAACTAGTTTTATGACAGTTTCATGCTTGCTCATAAGAATTCCGAAATTTCGAGACAAATGAGCTCCTTATTAAAACCTTAAATGGTAGACCCCGACTTCGTATAGAAATAATGTGTTTATTTGTACAGTTGGCAACATTTCCACGCTTCCACTGTCTCGGGATAGCTTTATTTGCAGAATGTGAATATGGCAGACAGAAGGGCAGTGAGTAAGGGCAGTCCATGTATGACTAGTGATGCGCCACAGTTTGATATGATCGACCTTGTCGAGCTTGAAAATGATGCAGATGATGAATCTACACAAAGGAGCTTTGATTCTGCTGATAGTTTCTGCGAATTCCCTCAGAAGCCAGACAAAAGGTTGCTAGAACTGGGCCTAATAGGCCTAAGTGACGTATGCACTAACGGCAAAACACAATGTACTTCAGCGGATAGCGTTGAATGCTCTGTTTTTGATTCAGAAGAGGATGATATAAAGGAAAATGATATTTTCAATTTAATGGAAAGTAAAGCAAAGCCGAAACTTGTTTCTATCGGCTCAAGTAATTCTACATCCAGCACAAGTGACTTTGAAAACGACAGACAAAACAGAAAAAGATCTGCTGTTGATGGATTACTTTTTGAAATATATGAGCGATATTCTTCTCGTGAAATTGGCAGGTCAATCGACAGTGACAACATAACAGAGTGCTCTACCACAAGCAGCAGCTTCTATTTTGCCTCAAGTCTTGAAAATGATGAAAACAGGGAAAAATTGGACAAGGCATATCTTGTAACAAAAGGTCTGCTTTTAGATCAGCCCTGGGCTATTCAGTGGTCCCCCTGTGCTAGCACATCTGGGCTAGTTTAACAGATGACCTACAAGAATATGTTTTCTTTTTTTATCATTTTTATTCCATGTCCTTTTATAAGCATCAACATTTTATTTCACCCTCCCATCCTCACAACAGTAGAAGTACAAACTATTATGAAATTATTCCAAATGCTCATGCACTCAATCACAACTATGACTCAATGATTTCATCCCAATCATTGTATCAAGTTTTGCTTTCTTAGTCCAGATGCCAGTTTAACCAATTCAAAAAATGTCTGCAGTTAAGTCAGCCTATGATATCATCCATCAAGCACATGCTGAGTGCCTATACTCTTGACAGCCCCTAAAATCCTGTCTCCTTCCAGCCTCTATACACTTGCTCTCACTTCCAATATCCCAAATATCCCATTTACAATTTGAATATTTCTTGGTCTTCACAGCTGAAAATCTGTTAAAATAATTTTCCATGTTATCTAGGTATTGATGACTTGGAACGAATGGTCAAAGAACTGAAAAGAAGTTCTAACATGATGTCTTCTAAGTTGGTAAGACTTCTAAAACAAAGAGATAGGAATGCTCACAAATTGCAGCAGAACTTTGACATTCTTACAGCTATTCTTCAAGCTGTTTCTTTGAAGAGAAGTAAGTTTCAGCTTTCATCCTTTGAATTGGCATTTCTTTTATAGAAGACTATGCATTTACATACCATCCATCCTGTTGTTTATTAAATCTCTTTAGATATACAATTTTTCAAATTATTATACATGGTAAGAGAAAAATACATGACAAACAAAATACTATAGAAAATTAGAAGCAAAGAAACAGAAAACAAAATAAAGTACACTTGATTAAAAGTTGAATACATGCTTTAGACTGTTCTATGGAATATTAGTGTAATGTGCATGTAAGAACATGTTTTTTTTAATTTCTTTGCCTTCAATTTTCTATTTAGTGTGTCATTTTTCATATCATCAATTTCTTTTTTCCATTTGGAAGCCCACTTGTGATGATATATTGATTCCATGTAAGCACATATCTCACAATAAAATATTTAAATTCATGACTGAGTTGAAGGCTATTAGATAAACCACAAACAAATGCCTTGACTGTTGAGGAGGCTTTGGGCCTGAAAGGCCTTGAGTCAGGCTGGCTATTTAATTCTGCTCCTCAGTGCAGTGGATTAGCTGGTTGGCTTTTTGTCTGAATATTCCCATGTTTGAATCCCAGCTCAGGTAAGGATAAACAATTGTGATTACTTATGATGACATAATTATTCTTTGTTAGCACAATTCTGTGTTGCATATAATGTCAGAGACCATTGCAGCTCTATTTAATATTCCTTCAAAGCTGCACATAGCCTAAGTTTTAATGGGTATGTATATCAAAAATGTTTTTTTACAGGGGTAGACACAAGAATAAGATTCTCCTTTATACCAAGCCCTGGAAAGAAGGGATTCAGGCAGGTGAAAATCAAAATTTGTTAATACAATAGCTTGTTATTAAATAGATAGAGCTTTCTTTGACTCTGCAGCTGATTTTGTATCTATTAAAAAGATTACACTTGATTGATATAGGTCATATCTTCTTCTTGCCGTATGGTCTAAAAATGAATCTACTAATGTAAAAAATGAAATTTGTGCTTTGCAGCAAGATATGAGACTTGAAGCTAAAGTGTCACTTTCTATTATGGAATATTAAACACAATATTTGCACTTGCATCTTTTCGTATTTTCAAATTCTTCGCCACAGCTCTTATGTTGCTGTCTTTCAACACTATGTTTTATTTCTGTTTACAAGCATTTAATCTTATTTGACATAACCATAAAAACGAATTAACAAATTCAAAGTTCTTCTGCACAGTCAATATGTATACCCTCCATTGGACCAGTCCAGCAGATCCAATCCGACATTTGATCCATAATTTTTTTTTGTTGGTCTGCATCCATCTTTGGAGCCTATTTAGGTATGTCTTTTAGAAGACTTGCCTAAATGTTTTTGTTGTTTGTAACTTATGTGTTTTTCGCCAGTGTTCTTGCACTGGCAATCCACCTAGGTTATATTTCAACAACAAACAGCTCCACTTTTTCTTTGGTTACATCGTGACTATGGTTCCATGTTTCAATCTCCATCTACTTCTTAGCATTTGATTCTGCGAATTCCTTTTGAGTGTTTTCAAGCTATTCATTGCGTTGTGTTTATTACCATTGGGATTTTCGAAAGCCTTTTTCATGTTAAAAGTATACTAGTACCTATGCCTTTCTCAGTTGAATAATATGTTATTTATCTGACTCTTGTTTAGTGTTTCTCTAATTTCTATGATTTCTAGGTCGTATATATGCTATCTGGCCGATACTCTATCTCTTATCTCATATCTGTTACTTGTACAAGTATGAGTTGGTATTTAGTATACTAAATTTTGCCCTAAAGGGTGGATCTGGTTATGAAATTCGCTTTTGCCATAGAGTAAAATGTGTTCTTTTATTTTGAAGATTTTTATAGTACGTCCACGATGATCTGCATATGAAATAAAAAAATTCTATATTTTGAAAATATGCAAAAACAATGTAATGTCGATTATGCAGTGATATCAAATATGCATTAAGTAGTCAAATCTTGTTGCAATACTTTGTTTTGCAGTGGCATGATGCTTTCAAGTCTATTGTAAGACTTCCGACAGGAATTCTGCAACAATGGAGGAAGAGGGTAAGTAAATTTCGAATCTTATAAAATTGTTGTAAAGGATTCCTGTACGAAAAGCTGTGTATGCTGCTAATTGTAATATTTTGCATGTAATCTCACAGGAGGTTATAATTACTTTGCTTTTGTAGCAAAAAATGTAGAGCGCAGAGAGAATACTTAACAGCTCCTGGGTAAGGCCTTTTAGAAACGTATACAGATTACTGTTATGCCAGCTTATCTCAAAACTGAATTAAATAAATCAACCTTAGCTGTGGCTTATATTTCTCCCTACATGGATGCACTAAAATTGCAAGTATTAATAGTCATTTAATAATAGTAAATTGAACACCATGAATCATCTTGATGTTTCACTGCTGCAAGATAAAAGATACAAGCAAGGGCTCTCACAATTTCTTATGAAGATAATACATCAAATCTTTGTCATTTTGCTGGTGGGGTCTTTAACATTACACATATTCTTTTTGTAGATCCTGTTAACTAGAATGTTCATAGCTAAAAAAAGATCTGAGCCTTCTTTATGAGAGATTTCCTCTGATTTCCTGATTGAATACGATTTGTTCAATGCTTTAAGCTACACATTTTGAAAGCCAATTCGAAAACAATTTAGAATGAATAATAAGATAACACATTATCAAATATGCTATTATTATATAATAAAATATTTTTTTTAGATTTTATTTAGTATGTCATATTGACTGATCAGATTATTAAAATCAAAAACATGTTGCCACAATTAATCTCAGAGTTCTCTGAATAAGCCCCACAGATGTTGACACATTCATCAGTTTGTTTTATTATGATTTTGTTTTTGTACCTGCAGAAATAAATTTTAACATGTAAATTTTGATGACACTGACAACAATCTTTATTTTTCTTGTGGAGACCATTTTTTTAATTGCTTTTGCCGGTGTCCACGGGCTTCCTTTATCGTTTGACCAGTTATTATGAGGTCAATGCATTTTACACAAACCTTCTTGCACCAAAAAAATATGAGATTAGTGCATCCTTCTTTGATTACCTCATACCCGATTTACGTCCATACAACAAGTGTTTGGACGTGGGTAAAATCAAAGGTGATTTAATTTACGTGCATTTATTCTTGTATTGTTGCGATGGATGTGCCAACCGGAAAAGGCTGTGGTGCAGTCCGTTCCTCTATCACTTCAAGATTTGATTTGCCTTTTATTCTTAAGTGGAGTGAACTCAAGGCAAAGACTCTATTTCATCTCAGGCTGTATGTTCCACTGCACTGCGTTCTTGCTTTATTTTGAACAAGTTGGTTTATTTTTCCATCACAGACTTGGATTTCGCTGGCAGAATATTGTTTAAAAGATGAGGATTGGAATAAGATCAAACATAACTGTTTCAATGATCGACGCAATCCAGATGATGACGAACTGGATACCCAAATTGTCAAGGTTTCTCCAACTTTTTAGCCTTTATTTAAGTTTATTTAAGTCTGTTTGTTGCCAAGATGTTGCCCTGAAGTGAAATACAACATTAATTTCGTGCAAGAGGGATTTTAAATTTAGTGGAAAACAGCTTTAAAAAGTCATTTACCAGTTTACCTTTTTTAGGACCTTCATCGTACGGGATGCGGTTGGTTTTTTGCAAGAGACACAGAGGAACAAAAGGCTAGCCTTAAACGAGTTTTACTTGCATATGCAAGATGGAATAAGTCTGTTGGATATTGCCAAGGTTTTAATGTGATAGCAGCCCTTATTCTTCAGGTTATTGAAGGAAGTGAAGAGGATGCACTGAAGGTACTCATTTGTTTTCAAGGCTTGCCCAACTTGCAGAGTTTTGTCTGCAATTAGCTGTTTCTTTTCCTTTCGATTTACCTTTTTTCGTAAGCCACCTTCTAGATTTGAGAACCTCTTTGCTAATCTTTCGGCATCCTGATTGTGATTGCATTAAAAGAGGCTTCGTGAACATCATGCACCCTCCTGAATTCGACATGGATCCACATAGGTAGATAAATCTGACGAGAGCATTTACAACGAATCAATTTCAATATTTTCCTCTAACTTTCAAGTTCCGTAGCAGAAAACTGAACCATAAAATTGATAAGATCGAAGATAGACTTACTTCAGGATGGAGCGTCTAATTTTGGAAGCTTTGTTAGAAAAGGATAGCGCAGGGACAATTCATGAAGAGGACTTACAACTACTGATGACCGAAATGTTCAAAACTCAAAGCTCTCTATACCTCTCTTTCGTGAGAACTGTAAATAAATTTGTACTGAATAATATAATATTAATGTGAAAAATAATTAATGTATTGTATTGTATTGTATTGTAGGTGATGATATATCTAGTAGATTTCATTCTACCAAGAAATTACTTTGCTAACAATCTCAGAGCTCTTTCTGCTGACATGGCAGTGCTGAGAGAACTCATGTCAATCAAACTGCCTCATCTCGCAAAACATCTCGATGATCTACAAAAAGAATCCATCAGAACGCAAATACAGTCACCTGGAGACAGTAGCTATGAACCACCTCTTGTTAATGTATTTACAATGCAATGGTTTTTGACCTTATTTGCAACATGTTTGCCTCGTGAAACAGTTCTAAAGATATGGGACGCTGTTTTGCTTGAAGGTTCAGAGGTTCTGTTAAGAGTTGCATTGGCTATTTGGGCGAAATTGGCTGAGTGAGTGCATGCATGTTTTTATGTTTTTATGTTTTACTGTATAACCATTGAATGTATCCTTCGATTCATTGATTGATTTCATAATTCTCATTGAGATAGCTTGCAATTAGCTATTGTTGTTATCTAACAATTTAGGGGCTGATATTAGATGGCCACCGTTCATTTCAAATTTGCTTTAGTGTTACCAAAATATTGCAATTTTTGAGGCTTGTTGCTCGAATTCCTTTAGCTAGGGACAAAATGAAGGATCATCAGCTTCTCTCTTCTTGAATATGCAGATATCCTTATATATTACTATGGCTGTCGTTATTTTGCCTTCTTTTCTATTGCAGTTATTTGGATAGCACGAAGACAGCAGCGGATTTTTACATGACAATGGGATCTCTTATCCGAAAAATGATGGATGAAGGTTTTATGAATTCGCAAAAACTTATGGAGGTAACGGGACTCCCTTATTCATTGCTAGTTTATCACAAACGCAGACTTACATAGATGCTGCTTAAATGAATAGGCAATGTCATTCTAGTGATGGTTAAATGACAGTTTTTCTTGAGAATTTTTCGGTTCCTTCAAAGTAGCAATTATTCGTTTCAAACAGTTGTTCATTAGTCTAACTCTAAACGTCAATTTAGATTTTTTGAGAGACTTTACCTGCGAGAAATGAATGTGGTCATTGGCCAGAGTTTTTGATACAGATGAAATTATTAAAAAAGAATTAACGTGGCGTGGTATAGTCAGCTAGCAGATATTTGCATACGAAGGTTAACCTTTCCAAAATATCTACTTACTATTCAACTTCACATAGAACCTTTAAAAGTATTAGCTTATATGTTTCTGCAATAATGATTGTAATTCCTGTTCAATATGTTATTGATCCTGTACAATCTTGTATTGATCCGATGTCTCCCGCTGAGCGAATTAATATAATTTATCCTTCTATCTAGACTGTATTTTCAATTGCTCCTTTTCCATATCGGAAAATAGTAGAGCTTCGTGAAAAGTTCACGTATGACATCCATCCTTTCTCAACATTCGACAATGGTAGCTCTGATGAAAGACCGCAAGGTGCATGTTCGCTATTTTTTCTTTCCAAATAGATTTGAATTTTCATAGAAAAACTATTCGAAACCATATTTACATTCTGATCTTTAAAATAAAAATATATTTTTAATGTAGCTTAGTTGTCTTGATCACAAGATGCTGGCTATGAAGCGCATATGTTTTTATATACTGTATTGATATACGAAAATAGAGATCAGATGGCGTAGATATATAATCGTGGCTTTGGTTGCATTATGCTGCCTGTTTCAATATCTCGTTTCTCTTCAGCTTCATGTTCATATCGTACACACATACTATGTTTATCGGTTACGACTAAAATATAATGTAATATAAATTTAAGCGTCTCATTAGTTGTCATAGTTATCCATAATGTATTGATGCTATCGTTTGAAGCCTGAAATTTGCAGTATTTTTTTAGTTGTACCAGATGTTACCAGTGATGATGAAGGAAATGACAGCGAGGTTGACACTGCAGTTGTTGGTTGTTTGAGCTTTCTTCCAATGGGAGCATCTGAAAGTCAGTCTGGAAATAATTCATCAGAATGTGAATCGGCTCCATCAAAGACGGACATTGCTGCGGCTACACCTGGCGCTGTTGCAACAGATCCAGAATCTCATAGTGCATTTACAAAACAGCGAGCCGAGGCCGAAAAACGCCGTGAAAAAGAAAATCTTGATCTCAGTCATTTACAAAAACAATACATGCGTATGCGAAAAGTGCAGAAAAAGCACATGCTAGTTTTCAATAGTTTTTCAAACCAGAGTACAAAAAGGAAAAGTGTCAACAAATCGCGGGCCATAAATCATTTGTTTATTGATGTTCCCAATACAGAAAAGGGCCAAAGGAAAGATAAAAACGATGTTGCTTGGAATCGCTATCCCCTTGATTCAGTAATACGGGACAATCCAGCAATGAGTATGCATTCTGCCACGACTGTTACTGTTAATAGAAAAGAAGGAAAGAGAGAAAAGGTCTCGTTAAGTAAGACTCTTGAAGAAGCCAAAGCGAAGAATTTGTGCTACACGCCTAAAGACGCAGGTCATTCAAACTCATCAGAATGTAAAAGTAAAATTCCTGTTAGCGGAACAGCTGCAATAAAAGAATCCAAACAAAACAGTATGGCTAGGCGTTTCAGGGAAAGCGAAGAGAATAAGCCAGATTCTCCTTATTTTAAAATTGACAAGAATGCAATGTATCCAGCAAACTTTAAACCCTTCCCGCAGCGAAACCATACATCAAGAACCAAAGTTTTATTTGGTGCTCAGATGTCGGCACGAACAAACGAAATTAAACAATAAACAGGTGGAAAATGTCCGTCAATGATCTCTTTCATTGTTGTTATCATTATGGAATGCGAGCTTTCTGTATGATTTGAAATTGCCAACAATCTGCTTTATAAAATCATATTCGCATGACCCTCAGTGTTAGCATCAAATGCACCCAAATCATTTAAAATGCACCCCGTGGGCTTGAGTATGATGATTTCAAAACTAGTCCTAAAAGCTCAGCGCATCAACTGGAAAACAGGAGATTTTCAATCTGGGATTCTCAGTGTGGTTTTAAACCAGACTTCAAACTTTTTATGATTTCTACGTCGCTGTAAAACTGCTGATTTACTATTTTTCGTCAACTTCTTTTCGCCTGCAGTGCCGAGTTACTGGAGATACTACTGGCAACGCAGTTGTGCTACTAGTGAATCCAACCAGGTTTCCTTTATATCTATTCTAACACAACTATTTTGATTCAATGACGGTTAATTTTTCATTGTGAAGGTTTAATCAATGTATACATACA
This sequence comes from Chrysaora fuscescens, assembly GCA_009936425.2. Lineage (NCBI taxonomy): Eukaryota > Metazoa > Cnidaria > Scyphozoa > Semaeostomeae > Pelagiidae > Chrysaora > Chrysaora fuscescens. Next base: position 11,866 of record JAACYV020125560.1, read on the forward strand.
GTAAAATATGTTATATTTGTTACTGAAACTAAATGTGTTTTAAAGTTGTGCAGCTTAATTAGTAGTTCATGGACATTGTTCAAAGGTCAGGGAGCTTCTAAATAGATAATGTAATTACGTTGTTAATTCTGCTGTAAGATTTATATATAGAATGCATTTATATATTGCATCCAGTAAAACTATTTTTAACCAAAAAGAAATCCTTCATGTTTATCTGATTAATATTCAGAAAAACATGAAGAATTTCATACATACCTTCCAAAGACTACGCGAGGTTTGGCGCAGAAAAAGCCTAATCGCGCCTGGAAATGTGCAATTGTTAAGTCAGCTTTTCAACATATTAAAATTTAAAGGTTTTACGCTTAAAATGATATAAAAAATAGATTGCAGTAAGCTTCATCTCCGATTGATTGTGTACAATTTTGCCAGCCGTTTTTGCAATTCTACCACCGAATTCGATAACGTAACCAAAATTATCACAACAGACAACAGTAGTTTTTCAAATACATGGCGAGAAATTTAGAAGGAACTAAGGTCTAGTGTTTCTGTGCAAATATGCAACTTGGAAATTATGCGTGTACATCTGTATGATCGATAAATGTAAATGGAATTTGAAAGGCGGGGGGAGGGGGCATTGAGCCATTTAACCCTTAACCTACTGTTGTTTTGACTGACGTGATAAAAAAATTCGATCCTCCATCACAGTGACTGGAAGGTGTAAGAAAACCACGAAAATTGTACAAGTTTATAAAACAAGACGATCCGCACGAAATACGATATTCAAAGCAAAGACAATTTTTTACATTTCATCGAATATAAAAATATGAGATAAAAGCCGAATCTCCCAAAAATTTAGATAACTCCAAAACAAAAATATGAATATTAACGAGACACGTGTTTAGCTTGAGTCTTTTTCCATATGCAGTGCATAATTAACAGTTAATAGTGAAGCCACCCTACCTTTCTACTATACTTTCGATATATATACTAACAATGCATTGGTTGTTTATGACAAATGGGATTGAAATAATAAATACTAAGGCATTTGACTTTTCATCATCGTCGCATAGTAGCAAATGCAAATTCAGAGTAAGTGTATAGCCAACAGTAGCAACAATTGAAACTAGAAATCCTAAAATCATTTTTTGCCAATGAGATTTGGTTTGTTCGGGAATTGCTTCAAGTTGCAGGAATAATATTGTAGTAGTAATAGTGATGGCCACTCCAGTTTTGACAAGCCCCTTGAAAAGAAATACCTATTTTTCACTAAATTTAACTCTAATATTTATAGAATTGAACTTTTAAAGTAACGTCTGTCCAGATTTCCATTTTGAGTAGAATTCCTGAAAATAAAAAGGTCAATAAAGTAAATTGCAAAATGCAAAATAAGTGATAAACCCCAAATCACAACAGGATTAGCACCACGCAAGTCAAAAAAGAAAAGATCAAACATGTTTCCCTTCCTACGTTTTTGCAGAGGTGTCTTATCACAGAGTAATGTCCACAAACAAAGGAAAGAAACTTAAAGGTAAACATAACAACAAGTTCAGCTTGAATCCACGTTGGCGACATGACGGATAATACATAATGATATGTCGCGGAGGCGTATGATAGATACTACTAAGGCTAAAGTGGAAACTAGACAATTGAGACTGCTGATATAGCCTGTGGCCTTATTTATTGTTGAGAATGTTTTTCGCTTTAAATTTTCTGATTGAGAAAATGAAATTTTTGGTGGAAAATCAAACATTGTGAGTTTTTTGTTGTGATGTTTCTTAATCTGTTAACGACAGATACATACCTTCAAAAAAATTTTTAGTCTTTTTACTTCCATGGCTTGGAGAGCACCACAGTATTCCTAAAATAGAATTAAATAAATTAGTCTAACAATGTCTTAATTGAAGCCTGGTACACACCAATGGAGTTATGATCTTGTTAAATTTTCAGTGGTATAATCTCACAGTTGCTAGCGACGACAATTTTGCTTATGTTAAGCTTACAGTGAGATCAATATCAAAATCGTTTGAACTAACAAAGGAATATCCCCCACAACCTAGTTTTTAAGTTCCTTAAACGCCGCGCTTCACTCACAGACCCACATGCCCCAACCCTCAAACGGTTGAAACGATGGCCCTCATCTAAATCGATGGACAAACAACAGAGAGAGAGCATCACTTTCGTGTTTGGGCTTGCGAGCTTAACGCATTCAATTAGTTTAAGAACACCCTACGAGTAAAGGCTTCTCTCGCCCACACTGTCCCTCTGTCTATTGGTTTTTGAGTTTATGATTTTTCATATTGCAGTAGACCAGTCGGGCTATATTGCCAGGTCAACTTGTCGGTTTGCTTTCCAGTCCAGGGTCACCGCTAGAAAATAGATTCTACGCTCGGCAAAAAAAGAGCTGGCATACTGACCGCCCAGTCTCTTGAGAAAAGCATTAAACCATAAGAAACTGGTATTATTTGATTTTTCAAATTCTAGACAGTAAACCGAACCATACAAACCGACTCACTGAGATTGCTGCAGCTGGGCATTGTAATTGTAATAAATATGTATTTTGTAAATATTCAATAAGCTCGGAACCCTGGAAGGAAAAAGGAAAAGTAAAAAGCAAAAACGTTTTGGTTACCAAGAAACAATCAGTCAATAAGCCAAGGAAGTGCAATATTGAGGGATATACAGGCCCACTTTGTCACAATTCTTGAGGGATTTTCCTCATAATAAAAACAAATAACAAATTTAAGTTAAATATGATAAATTTTTATAATATTGCAATTCAAGCATTGGAATATCACAGGATGCCCTACTATAAAACCAGGTTAAAAACAAGTAATTGTACCCTTCTGTTAAGAATAGTCTTCAGCGTTTGGGTAATCTCTTGAAGAACCTATAAAACACCATATAGAGATTAAAAATACAGAAACTAATGTGATTATTTGATGGCTAGGAAATCATTTTTTTTTAGGAAATTTCTAACAGGGATGCATAATTAATCTATATATCTACAGAGAATCTAAAAATATACAAACAACAGTCACCAACAATATACTGTTACTTCTAAAATTCAAAAATAATTTCAAGTCTACACATGGCTAATAATTAACAAAATATGTAGTGCATTCTATAAACAAAGTGAAGACAACTCACGAGAAATGACTGCCCATCACTCAAATCAAATGTTGGTTTCAAGGGGGTCAAAATACAAGCGGGAAGTACACTATCATAGATGAAATCTTTGAAATCAGTCCAATCTGAATTGCTTCCTAATGAAGAAAGTTTTAGTTGTCAATCAACTTGATTAGAAAACAATTCAAAGAAATTGTCATTATCTTTAGATCAGGTACTGAATAGCGAGATGAGGAAGAAATTAGAAAACCATGGTTAATGTATTGCTGCACGATATAGAAGATCATCGTTGTATGATGTCAAACATCTAACCGAATTCAAATATTAAGAGACAACAAAGAAGATATAAAAGTAACTGAACAAGTGCAATTCCTCACCCCAAAGGTCGGTCAATCTTGCAAGAATAGCAAAGCAATTCTTTTGGCCCTATAATAAAAGGAAGCACACATTTTAAAAAGAGGAAAATGTTCTAGAAAATCAGAGACTAAGAACAAGCCTTAATGCAATTCCTAAAAAAATACTGGAAGTGCTTTACAAGGATAGTAGTGTCATTTTTGGCCCAGCCATTCTGACAAACTAGCATTCCAAAATAAGTATTAAAGAAATAATTCCTATAAATCGCAAACTTATTACATCTGTGAATATTTGATCAACAAAGATAAAGAAGGTCAATTCTGCTCCGACTCAGCCAAAATGCCAAAAATTAAGATTTATATAGAAGACAAATACTAGGTGATTAACAGGGTCCAGAAAACATCACGGCTCCACGGTCATTGACCGTGAGGAAGGTTTCTTAATGCTTTTCAATTAGCAAACAAGAACATGTCTTGTTGTTGCGAACAGAACATCTTGTATATAGCTAGGGTAGAATTGGTCATAGTGGGGAAAAACTAGCCATTGGCAAATTCATGGATTTTGCTGTTGTGCTACATTTTTTCTTAAGGACTACCATGTCCTTTTTACTGGATGAGCACACCCTATAATGAGAAAGGTTTTCTTTACATTCATACTTCACCGGATGAAGGTTTACAATTTTTCTGGACTCTGGATTAATATTTTTTGTTGATTTCTATCCTTTTTCTGAGGACCCCATTCATGGTTTTTGCTTTATCAAGGGATTCGACCGAGGCTTGCACATGAGATTCATGGAGTCAATTAATGTCAATGGAACATGGTGCCACAATATATTGGTGACGAGAGTGAAGTTATGTAGATTATTAAACTTCGTTGTGCTTATGCACAGCTATGTGATGGACAAAAAAATAACGACGGAACCCTTGGCGCACAATAAGCCAATAAAAACATCAGCGAATTGCAAGACAGTACCAAGAGATAAATTGAGTGCCGTTCAACTCACTGGTACTCTCTAGATTAGTAGAGAAGGAAAAGTTAACTGAACTTTGACATTGAATTCATCTTTGCTTTTTAGCAGAAAGAAATTTGCACGTGTTTTGCACTCGAATAACAACCGTATATTGAATCAGTGTAAACAAACGAAAATAATAACCAGTTCCTTACGCAATCTGAATTAATCTTGTTACCTGTGGATCTGTCACATCAGCAGCCCCTTGAACTACAGTGAATAATATACTCTTCATGTCTTCAGTCCCTGGAAATGTAAAGTGTGAAATCCTCAATTGATCGTTGCTATAGAAATAGAAACTACACTGCCTACCAGCTGCTAGAAATCAATGGCGATTTCACAAAATTGCAAAAGAAAACATTATGATGGACCTCAATGTAACAATTCAGTAACAGAGCTGCTTAATTCTTCTGCTGTTCCAGCAAAGCACAGAACGTACAAGTAGGAAAAATATTGAAAACCGATACAGGTAGAGAACTAAGAAGAAAATCTTAGCAATTGAGTGTACCCATAATACAAATACTTAAAAAAAGAAAAGAGTTAGATCAGTGAAAGAACAGTATTGCATTTGGCCCGGCATTTTCTTCTACATTACTAATGTCTTAAATACCATTCCTATGGTCTAAATAGGGCTTACAAACAGACTCCAGTGGCTGTGCTTTTACTCGCCTTTGGCTGGCCCTATTTTGCCTAGAGCAGACAAGAATCAAGACTATCGGTCTGAAATTATGATACTGCAGCGATAGAAATTTGTTGCAGAAACAATTAGTTGCTATTTCTAAATTTCATCCTTTCGTCATAATTGTAGTTTTTCGTCTAATTCTGTTCTCTAAAATTGATTAAACAACATTTAATGATCAATAAATATAGCTGTTAAGAAGCAGAATCTAAAGACTGCACTGCATCAACGCTTCTGTCATGCAGTTCTGAGGGTAGTGTAGTGACGTTAGTATTATAAAAATATATATATATTTAGTATATAAGAATCAAAACTAATATGTGACGTACGCAAATTTGTGATTACTTGTAAAACATCATTATTTACAATGGTGCAGAGGAATAGGAAATAGCTACGTCGCAATGTTTGTCGTTCTTTAACTGCCTAGAATGGAACAAAATAATTTCAAATTACGCAAAGCAATTATAAAGAATAGCTACGGATATTCAAGTGGCCACTTTTTACGGACCACAGCAGCCTGGATCGCGTAAAATCCTGTAATTCGGACAATACAGTTTTATGAGTACAACTCGATCAATACATAATTTACATAGAGAGCTCAAGCAAAGATGATAATAAAACATAAGGAAACTGACTTGCAGATCTGCTTCATCCATAGGTTCGTTCAGTATAGAATATATCGTGCTCACAACTGGCATAAATACTTCACAAAGAAAGGGAACTATTTGACCCTGAAAAAAACGCACTTCATTATCTCAGAAACAATCTCTGATTGAGATATACCAAAAAATCCTAGATTTAACTCGTTTTTAATTAAGGTAACAATAACAAAAGAATGAAATATTTTTAGTTAAACTTCAACCATATTGAATGGGCCAGAATCTTGAATATCGCGGGATCTGTGAAGATTATCAAAGAAATGTTTTCTAGCTATGATGGAGATGGTAATCTTGAAATATAGCTTAAAATTTAATCAACTGCGTTTACTAAGGGGATACGGGGATTATATTCAGATTTTTACCTTGAACCTCGCAATAAGTTGATTTATCAATGGAATAAACTCTTGAATATCTCTGACTTCACAGTCTTTGAGCAAATGTGTTACAGCAACGGGCAGAAACGGCAATAATTCATCGCCAAGACAAATAATCATGCGATGTAGGTATTGTCTTACTCCAGCGTGAATAATGTCTCGATGATATGGAACAGTTAGCGATTGAAGAAAGATTGGAAGTGCCTGTTTATCAAAAAACAAAATACCTTAATAAATCAATCATACTTGAAAAGTATGGCACAGAAGGAAGCAATAATGAAATACTCCTGTAATTGAATTGAATGTAACAATACTAAATCTATTCTGAGTCCTACTGGACAGCAGTCCATTTGGTGAATCTAATTACAGGATACTGCTTTATAAACAGCATTACAAAATGTTGAATCAAATTTACTTCAAATTTCATACCTCTGTAAAACATAAAGAACAGCCACTATTTTTCAAGGAAGCTTGAGTGTTAAAAGCTTTGCTTGCGCGGCTGTGAAACAAAAGATATATATATATAGCTGTGTTATTTTAGGCACTAATAGTACTAAATTATAATACGTTCGAGAACATATGATTCGCATTTCGCACCTCTACAAGTATAATATATGGAAGTAAAGCAATGTGCCGCCTCAAAGCAAATACCGATTGAGAGACATTGAAATATAAATCAGCTAATCCCTTTGAAAATTTACAATACAACAATATGTATTATTTTATCACAAGAAATGTGCTAACACGGAACCGCAGTATGAATATCATAAACAGGCAACGACAATTAAACCTCAGTAGGGATTCGAACATCGGACTTTTCAGTCCAAAAACCAACCGACTTGTCCACTGCACTAAAGAGGACTCAAGCCCCCCCCCCCAAAGTCTCCACCACAGCCAAGAATTTCCCCTTTTTTATCTGCTAAAAATGTAGTGTATTGTAACTGTATCATACACGAAAACCCTGTCGTTGAAATTTACTCCTTTCTCGCGTTTCTTCCGGAGAAATGTTTGTCAAAGTTAATGATTTAATAATCGACCTGAACTTCGGTTTTTCATTCAGAGTGTTTTTTTTAACGCCATGGCTGTAAAGAAGACACGGGACTGAAAAGGCTTGCTAATTCATTGCAGAGGATTATTCTATTGGTTTCTTTGTCCAAAATTTACCTGCTTCGAGCCACAGATGAGGTCAAATATTGACAGAATCAAAATCAAACTAGACAAATTGCACAAATATGAAATCTACCTGGTAAATGCTATTAGGCATTGAAGTTCCTGTGCACTGGTCAATAATGCTAATTCGTCGTATTGAAGTTTTTCAATCTGCAAATAAAAAAGTGCAGTGAAACATCAAGAAGACTGAAAAAAATTCAAGTCGATAGGAAAGAAAATAATCGAAGAAAACTCACTTGAGAAAGGACACTTGTAAACCTCATGACAATTGGCGATAGAAGGCAGTTCATCATTTCGTATTGTTCCTTCAAGAAAAATGGTAGAAAATGACGAATATGATTTTAAGATTGCAACCTTCATCATTGCAGGTGATTTAAAATATGTGCCCTTTTACTCACATATGACAGCCATGTAAAAATATTGAAAATAAAGATTAAAAAAGAAATGTTACCTCTGAGTTTGCGCTACTACATGTGATGAGCGTCGCTGATAATTCATAAAGATAATTCTAAAAATCAGAAAAAGAAAATACTTCACTATTTTATCGTTAACACCTGGTAGAATAATTTAAAAAAATCTCATTTCACCCTCTATAGACATAACACACCCACCAATGTATGCAAACGTCGCGATGGCTTTTAACTCTACTGTTTACGACAGTAGCCTGCAAATGCAGAACCTGGCTGCAAAGATAACGGCTGTATACATTGTGGAGCTTCGAATACATGAACACAGGAAGAAAAAGGCAAATCGATTTGAAAAGATCAATTAAAATAGGAAATGTTGACTACTTCTACGAAATTCGATTTAAATAACAAAAGCTCAACGCAAGAAAAAAATTAAGCATACTCTCGCCTTATACTGACGTTAGAAAATGTAATCATTACCAAATCATCAATCGAAAGTTGAGATTTTTGCTTGTAACTACCATCCTGTAAAATCAAACAGCGTTACTTTAATTTCTACCATTGAATTACAATAGAATAAAATCGTTTCCTATACTCATAAAAAAAGCTTTCTCAAGGCTCTGTGATAAGATTTATTTCCAAAGATCACCCGCCTTAGCTAGCGATAGGCTAAGTCGAAACAATAGAATTTTATAAAGATAAATTAAATGGCATTATCTGCCTTTTATCAACACTCCATTATGTTTTGCATTTTTCAACACTTGATTTGTTTGCAAACACATCATTCTTTGAATACTAAATTTTAATAATAAAAATACATTAGAAGTGCTGCTTTCAATGGTTCCAATGTGGTGCATTTAGTTTTTCGTTCTTTCCCATTGTAGTTAAAGAAGAGATGTTTGCAAAATGCATTTGAAAATACAATTCCTGGTATCCCATAAAGAGGCGGAAGACCCATATTCATTGGCTCAATTAGACAAACAAAGCATGTGAGCACAATGAGACTTCTTCTGTTATATTATGCAAATTCATGACGCAAATCTTTTGACCAGCGGAAAAGGAACGAGAAAAGAAGGAACGAAGGAATGTTCAATGCTAGCAGAAGGAAACAATAGTAAAATTTCTCCCGGATGTAAAAAACCTAATTGCCAAATTTGAATAGCATGTCCAGGCATTTTATATGCCCTTTGGACAATAGCAAAATATAAAAACTTAAATGGGGAAATTTTGCACAAATTTGTAAACAATTATAGATTGTCATCAATTAATTCATTCTTTTACCAATCTTAAATTACTAAAAGACGTGCCACATGTTAAATTATCTGTTAATATGCTAAAGATTTGTAAATATTGATTTTGAAGACAGTATTAGTAATAATGTCTACTTTAGCACACACGAACAGAAAAAAGAATGGAAATATTATGTCAACACATAATCTACAGATGTAATGTAAGTTAGTTATGCTGACCTTTCCGTCGACAAGCAAATCTCCGATTCTTCTTAGCAGATTATTTGCATAGGGCTGCATTTGAGTTCTACAAATTAGGAGAAGATGAAAAACGATTTCCTACTGTAGGGAACTGTATCCTATTTCTTATATAAGGTTTGATGAAAAATTCAAAACGGCGAGTAAAAAGATATTCAGCGCATCAGATTTATGTTACTTACTTCAACACTTTTACAAATCTCATTAACAGATAACTCGTCCGACTGCATATTCTTGGCGATGGGTTTCTTAAACCCCTTTCATCAACAAAAGCTTCCTAGAAATAACTTTGTTCCAGTAAATGCAATAAAAAACCAAAGAAAAAAAGATATGCTGGGTTTGCATTTTCTATGACTATTAGTACTATTTGCGTCTTCAGCGCCTTTAATTGCATTACAATCTTGGACATCAATTACTGGACTTTTGCAGGAAATTTTAACTTCGCCCCTTTCCCCCAAAAATCAAAATTGGCTTCCAACTTTTCCGTTATTGAAAGCCAAATTTCACAACATACCGTCTTCAGAGCATCATAGATAGGTTGGGCGGGGGGAATGGGTTGGCAGAGTAATAATTTTGAGAAACGCATACAGTCCAGCTAAATGTTGTCCAGGATTGTAGGCAGTGCGATTGGGTTGTCCTCTTGATCCGATTACAGCTCGCACTAATTTTTGCGGTTTCCTTTGAGAGCAGAAAAGCGGACACTGCGAACAATAATTACTTAGCTTCCTTTATGTATTCTATTAAAGCGCAGAATTTGAAAATGGTGAACAATAATCAACCAAGCAGGCATTAGCCATTACAACGATTCTGTGGCATCTTTAAAAACAGATTTGATAATAGACAAATATAGTAAATGAGGATCAGATTTGACTTAAATTGTAACTTAAAATGCAAAAATAAACAAATTCTAATAAGAAAAGAAAAAGATAGGTGGTCTTACTAGGATATTCGGTATGTGCTGAGTTTGGGCATAAAAGAATCTTTCATATCTCGTAACTGTTTCGAAAAACTAAAAAAGAAAACACTGCTATGTTTTATGGTCTTGGGGCAAGGTAGCAGCAATGCAAGTAACGTCTTAGGGACAAGTAAACACCAGAAACAGCAATAAATGTAAACCCAGTGGACATGAACAACTATGTACAAAGGTTTGAGGTACGCAAAATCAATATCTTCGTTCAACAATCCGTAGCTAGAAAATCCATAAACCCAACAAAAACATCGAATCTTTGCAAGAACAGGCGATACCAAAACACTCTATAAACTTTGAGAGATTGCTTATTCTCGCCTGAAAAACTAGAAGCATTTAGCTTAACTTTAAAGACCTTGTCCTAAACAACGAGACACCGGCAACTGCCTCTGAGAAACTTCCTCGAAACTAACAATGCAATACAGGTCATATACATATTTTCATTATCAAGTCCCGACATCAATACATAAATGTATGAACATGATTTCAGTAACACAAAATACAAATACAAGGCACAATACTCTTGGTATAGATAAACACGACGAAGAAAATCACCTGAAGTCTTACAGCAATATGCTGCACCCATGACACTTTGCTTGTGATTAGCTGGAAAATATATTACGATATATAAACGTTGGAATGAGAAGCATTAACAAGAATAAATAGAATAAAAAAACATAAACAGCGTTGGGACAAGGGGAGCTCGTAATAACTAATCACTATTCAGCTAGAAGACACATTTGATGCATTTTTAAGGGACTCAGTAACCAATTCTGCTACCCTTTTATGTAAATATTTATCTTCTAAAATGCACTTCTTGATGTAATCACATCCAATTTGGTTATTCTTATGTTTTTTAAGATCTTAGACTTGTTTCTGTCATGTTCCAAATCGTTTTCAATATTATCTTGCTGGCATAAAGACTCCCTATCTAGTTAATAACCCAGACAAAGCTAATATAATGCAAATAAAATACCGAGGACGTTTTTTTACCACAGAGAGCATGTCTTGAAGAGCAGCAAATTTCTCAGCATTATTGTATAATTCTTGACCCTGCATGGACGGATATTTCAAGCTTAATGTAAGGTACTTAAATGAAAACATAACCATAAGCAATATCATGATGTAATTCGAGGAGCTTAACATAATGACGTTACGGAGGTTTAAGATAAAAATTCCAACATACCGGAATAGCCTCTCCCAGAATGTAAATAAGATAAATGCTAAGCTCCATGTCCATTAATGAATTAATTTCTAACTTCCTAAAAACAAGGTAAAAACAAAGTTATCACCCTTTACTATCATTATAACAACGCCGATACAATGTAAAAAGATGATATTCATATAAGAAGAAAAATGGAAAATGGAAAAGAATATACTTACATCAAAGTGGCCCGTACATATTCATGTACTGTCTTAACAATCAAACTTCCATCCTATGGAAAATCATAGCAAAGGCTGAAATGATCAGTAACCAATTAAAACAATGGGAACTGTTGGGAAAATTTGATAGTATTGCGAAAATTTGGTACAAGGCAAGATCTCCATGTCAAAAAAAGGTATTGAAAAAAAAACGAAATTCAAGGGAGATTTTCAATTCAATTTTATCATTAAGATTTTAAGGGAAAGCTGAAGTTGTAGGACAATACTTACTATTTTACCAATGTTATCAAGTAGAACTTTCATTTGCTTCCGGAAATCTAGAAACATAATTTCGTCTTCTCCCTGAGATTTGAAAACAGAATCTCACAGTCTGTTGAAATGGTTATGAAATCACAAGTAGTGTATTCAGAACGTGCTAGCTTCCATGATCACGTGACGATATGTGCTTGAAGAGTACCGACAAACAGCAAAGTATGGCAATATATTTTCTTAAGTGTTAAAAACTTCCTACTTTTGTTATTTTATGTGCTAGCGTCAAGATGTTTGAAATTACCTTTCATTTCATTAAAAAAAATTAAACAATCAAAAATTTGAAATAATAAGGAAATAAGATTATGAAATTGCTTTTAAGGAAAAAGGTAACTGCCTGAAGTAGGTAAAATGGCCTTTTGAAACATAATTAAAGAATACAAGCCTCTTGCTCAAAATTGTAGTCATCCTCATACTTCATCTTCTTAATAACAATATGCAAGAGTTTCTAAGAAATTAAAATATGATTTTTTCAAACTTGCATGCATGATAGCTACGTAAATAAAGGCAATGAAAAGAGCAGCACAAAACAATCTAATTTATATATTTTTCAAGTAACTTCTACTGGTAAACAATAAAACCTCTGAAACATATAATTTACCAGTTGGTCCTGATTAAAAGCTTGTTAGATAATATTGTAGTTTTTACCCCACACATTTCGCAATTTTACTCAGGCATACCTGGGAAGATAAATAAAATTAAAATAAACTCACTTACCCCAAGAGAGTCACGATGTTGCGTAGATAAATACTTCATCTAGAATGGCAAAAAGGATTATCTTCTATAAAACAGTAAATAATATTATGAATTACGAAAGGTAGATGCAACATATGAATAGTTTTGTTGGCATACGAGAACCAACCAAAGAAAAATAAACAATTTGCTTGGGTATAGAACTACCACTCACTCAGACTACTTCAAAACGGTATTTTGTTGGTATTTTCATACTTGCCTGCTTTAATAATCCAAGATACGAGTGTGCGAATTCACTGACAGTTTCTGAAATATCATCGTCCTCGTGGCTAAGGAATCTAAAAAGAAAAACCGATGCAAAACGAAAAAGTACTGAAACATTATCGTCACCAGAAAAATCGAATGCAGTTCACTAGAACAAAAAAGGCATATAAATGCAAACAAACCTGAACAAGTAAGGAATCTTTCTTTCAATAGCTTTTAGAATTATGGTTGTTTGATTTATTTCACCATTCATTTTTGGAAGTCTGAAGGATCAATGATCACGATTTTATAGGATCAGTAATCGAGACGTTCAGAAAAAATACCATACTAATAGAGATTAACAGTTTAACAACAAACAGAATGATGCTTTTGCATTGTGATTAGGGTGGAAAGAGAGGCATTACAATTAACAACGAAATAAATCAGCAAAAAGCTTTTAGAACGGGAATATTTCCAACAGGGAATTGCACACTGAATTTTGTGGAATTTTTCTTACTTTGACCAGCATGATATTAGCTGTATTCCCATGCCATTTATTAGTTTTGCAACTTTGGCTACAAAATCCAAATCTTCACCCTTTCAAAGAAATAAGGAGTTGATATATGATGACAGTCGCACTACACACTTTACGATGAAAAGTAGTAAGACTGTTACAACTTATGAAAAATGAACAAGTACAGTAATGATTGTAAGGTATAGCATAAAATAAGAAAGAAATTTGGTAACTATAACCAAATTTTGAAACTAAACAGGATTTTTGATTTGTTCATTTGTCATATTCGATGGAGGAGTTTCATCATTAGTACTGTCTCATTATTTTAAACAATGATAAAGATAAAACAAGAACGCACATCCAAGGTACTATCCATCTTTTGACAGCCGAATAAATAAATTTAGAAATTTTACTATCATGCCATGATAAGAAATCTTTTTTATATGAAATTGAAACACCCTCAAAAGCCTGTGACATAGTCAAAAAGCCACTGCAAAAGCTCAACGAGAACATAAAATTTTCAACAGGTGACAAAGTTTTATAGCATTTTTTTAGCAACATTTAGCAATTTCCATTCCCCATTCCCGCTTTTCGAGATAGCCTGACAGAGGCGAAAACCAACTCATAAAACTGAAAAATTGGCTACTCATAGCTTGCCCAATGCTTTGCCTTATCAACAAAAAACAGATTTCGATAAAGGCAGTTTATTTTTATACTTGTTTGAAGAACTGTTTCGAAATAAGAATGAAAGAGATTAG
>JAACYV020125561.1:0-10258 GCA_009936425.2 Chrysaora fuscescens
TTAACTGGAAGAATTTCATATTTTCCAGCAATGACACAACATACTCTATTGGCAGTGAACCAAAGTTCATAGTATTTTACTCTTGGCTGCTCAACCTGTTCACTATGTTCTGTTTCCGATGCAAGGCTGATAATCCAACTGTTTCGATGAAAAAAGAATGGTACAATGGTGACAATTAGCCAGCACTGCATATTCATTTCATTGGAAGTCACAGCAGGAAATTTATTACTTAGCTTCGGAAGCCTCGTGGCAGGAGCCTCGATCAGCAAATTGCTTTTAGTTTTTCAACACATGAGATTATCATCATATACAGCCAGAACCTACTACTGCCATCAACATAAATTTCTTTTTCCAGCTGTTCTCGGATATTTGGAGACCTATCGCTCAAATCTGTTGATTGAGCTGGCCAACAGAGATGACTTGGTATGGTGTGGTGACGGTTGCTTTGACTCCATGGGCCAATGTGCTAAATATGGTGCCTACACCATGCTTTGCTGTACTGTTATTAAAATTGTTCATTTTGAAATTTTCCAGGTAAGGGGATACATTTCATCTGAAAGAAAACAAAATAATTATATAGTAGAATTTAAATGATTTTTTAGACTGAGATATAGGTTTTAATCCTGGCTTCAAGACTTATGCAACAAGAAATTGTATATTCCATTTCCATAGGCAAATGAGACAAAAGGCAGTACTCAAATGGAGCTGGAAGGAATCAAGCGTGAATTTAATTTTCTGAAATCATGTACAGTATCAATACAAACCTTTGTATGAGACAGACATTACGGCATCACCAAATGGATAAGGGAACAAGAGCCCCTTACTAAGCATTATTTCGAATTGTGGCATGTGGCAAAGTCCATCATTGAAAGGATAACAAGCAGCGGAAAAGAGAAGGTGTGTGAGAAACTTTTTCTGTGGATAAAGGGAATAAGAAACCATCTGTATTGGTGTGCAACATCCACTAAAGTAGGATTTGGGAACCTGATTTTGGCCAAATGGAAATCATTCCTCAACCATTTTGCAAACAAAAACAGCCATCATGAAGATCCTCTATTCACAGAGTGTGTTCAACAACCCATCACTGAACCCAGAAACTGGATCAAGATAGTTATTGAATGAGTTTTAGTTGTTGGTTATATAGCACTTTGTCTTGAAAAAACTGATTGTTTACCACTGCCTCATGAAACCTCATCAATACAATCCATTAAAATGCTTCACACTGCTTATGTTTCACAGGAACAAAACCATTTGACAAGCTCAAAGTGATCATCTAATGATCAAACCAGTTGCTTGGAAAGTTTCCACTCAATTTTAAATAAATGGCACCCAGAGATTTTACATTTTTTGTGGATGGGAACAAATGTAAGGTAGGAGCTTAATGTATCTTTAAACTTTACCCTCCAGACATCTGCTAAAGGAATAAAGAAAATATATCATTCAAATACAATATCAACTTTTCATAAATTAATAGTTTTCGTATTGGGATTGTGTGGAAAAAGTGGTTGGGATGTTTGGGCAATTCTTTTAATGAAAATACTGTTTCCTCTAGACATGCGTTGGCAATATTGCATTTCAACGAGAATCTAAAAAGAAAACCAATGGTGTCTAAGACAGGAGAAGAGTACTTCAAAGTGTCATATCCCAAATATAAACTCGGTGAAGAAATAGTACCAAAAATACCTACTTTGCCAACGTATGGTATGTGATAACCTTTTTCATTTTTTTCTTTTGAATCCCTTTATACCTGTTTTAAAAGATATTCCAAGATCTCATATCTTTTTTTTAATCATATGATTTTTTAATCATGAGGATAGGTGCACGAAATCATGGATCTATTTATTATCTATTTTTACAGCTGAAGAACAAGACAAACTATCTGAAACACCAGCTGATACACAATCATCATCAGTGGCTAGAAGACTTCCCCAATGTAAAAAGTGTGGAAATCCACGGAAAGGGCACCCCAAAATCTCATGTCCTTAGACTGCCTTTCCTGTATATACATATACATACATATTATACATATACATACATATTATTTTATTAATATTCTTGCATTAGGACTTTCAAGCTTATAACCATATATTGTAATTAGAAATTATGTAACTGTATATCAATTGTCCAAGGAAGATAAAAAAGGGCAGGTGCAGGGGTCATTAACTTTCAAGGATCATCTTAACAATTTTACAATCACAACAAAATTGAAAAAGATAAGATAAAAGGCTAAATATTTGTAAGCATGTAAACCTTTTAGTTTCTTTTTTCAACATCTTTGTAACCTTTTTGAGCACTTGCATATCTTCCACGGATGTTATGATAGACACAAGCAGGGAGGGGCCGGGAGTTGTTCCACCCCATGTATCAAAACAGCCATCGATATGCAACTGCTCGAAAATATCTGATAAAAAAATTAAATCTAAAATTTTTGAGTCTTATTCTTTCAGCATAACAGTTCATGTTTAACTAACTTCTAATCAATGGCATACAAAGAATTCATGGACAAGGGGATCAAAAAAATAATCTTGCTTGATATGTAGTCAGCTAATTTTAATAATCTACGTACTCATTCATCCCTG
This sequence comes from Chrysaora fuscescens, assembly GCA_009936425.2. NCBI lineage: Eukaryota > Metazoa > Cnidaria > Scyphozoa > Semaeostomeae > Pelagiidae > Chrysaora > Chrysaora fuscescens. The sequence continues at coordinate 2,580 of JAACYV020125561.1, forward strand.
CCTTACAACGATATTTTTTCGTGTGCCTGTCTTTTAGAAGGGGGCCAACATTTTGAAGCACAGTTGTATTTGACATTGCATTGAAGTCATCATACTCTGTGAGACATGATATGCTTTCAATGCTTCAGTCAAATACAAGTTTACCCTCTGCCTCATTGACCTCAGAACAGCATCGGTGTTCCAAACACCAACCAAATGCTTAACGCTACATTTTCTACATGTACACCTGCAATGAAAAACGACTTGATTTGAGAAGCATTAAACCAAAGCCAAGCAAAGCTAGGCCTACGCCAACCAACAAATAGTTTTAAAGACAGGATCGTCTTTTGTTTGGAATCTTGAGTAAAATGTCTATATAGGCTACTAGTTTAATATGTAAAGACATTAATGTCTTAGATATATTCACATGCAGCTCACCAAGAGGTTACTTCTACATTCTTTTCTTATCTGTCTCGCAAAATTGCAGGGGTTAGGCCATCGGCTCGAATTGCTATGGCCTGACTGGACCACCATAAAAAGGAACTGCTCCCTCCTCCTCCACTGATATTTCAGAAAAAGATGAGCTATTCTCCTCCGACATCATAAAAAATCATCACGCTTTCTTTCGTTCGATCTCAACCACAGACCCAACATACGCAGACAAATGAGTGACTGACTGAATGGATAATCGATCCTTGTCCATAACTTCACATCACAGCTCGCGCCTCGTATCCAGCCCCCTAAGTCATTTTTTATTGAAAAATTAGTCTAGTTTTGGTACTTTTGAAAGCTTTTTTTCAGTCTTTCACGTCGAATCAAAACAATTGAAATTGTTTTCCTGACTAACTTTTATCAGGGAAATCGATTGCGCAAAAAAAAATTCGTTTCATTTCCTCTTTAAAAGTTAACTAATCCGTGGTCGCCATGACAGCTGTCGAGTTTGACTGTGCATTGATTGAGGACCCAGGAACTAAGTGAGCTGGAACTATGCGGAAACGACGACCTATATCAAAATCCAAGATTATTATCTGTATTTTAAAACGCTATTGATGCAGCTGGGCGGCATTTTCGCTCAAGGGTCTGTGTCGTTTCAATTTACTCAAATCACTGAAACCTCGATAAAAAGAATTATTGTAATGATTACATTTATTTCTAACTCACTTATTTCCGCTGCGCAGGATCTTCGCTCAAGGGTCTGTGTCATTTCCATGTACTTATGTTACTGAGACTCGATAAAAATAATTATTATAATTTTTTAATTTTTTTCTTATGCGCTGGATGCCATTGCACAGCATCTTCGCTGAAGCTCCTGCATCTTTTACATCCTTCAGTCACTGAAACCTCTAAAAAACAATTATTTTTATAATTTTGATATAAGTCTTCAATTCCGTGTAGTTTTAGCTCACTTAGTTGCCGGGGTCCTTTTGTCAGACCTATGTTCTCGTAAACCATGAGACAAGACACATAAAAACGAGCTCAAATGTTTTTCAGTCTTTCACGTCGAATCAAAACAATTGAAATTGTTTTCCTGACTAACTTTTATCATGAACAGCATTGCCATGACGAGCTCAAATGTTGTGGAAGCGTGTTATATATTCTTAGAACCACATGCTCTAACTTTGTACCATCATTCTGATCTAGTACTAATACTTATACTGTCAATCATTTCGAATGTCGTAGCTTGTCACTACAGTAAGACAAAAGCAAATGTTCCTCCCACTTGAACGGGGGTTATGAGCAACGGCTCATATACTACGACATTCCACAATTATTATTGTTAAACATAAAAACTATTATTGCATAAAAATAGCATGTCCTACACTTTCCTGCTTAACTCTGTGCATTACTTCACAATAAATCCCTGTCAACTTGAGACCCGTCATGGCAATCATGCATCGATTGAAATTTGAAAAATGCCAGAACAGCAATCAGATTGACATTTGGAATGCAAGAGACGAATGCGTCTTTGGCCTTGTAACAGTGCGTAACCAACATTAGAGAAGGTTAAAACGCTAGGCCACTCAAAACACAGAGCTTTCTCGGCCCTTACTCCATAACTTGTAGCAAATTTGCGTAAAATAAAACGACATAATTCAAACAGACTGCAAACTGACCCGAAACGGGGCAGCGCCAAACAAAGGATATCGTGATACAAACATACATGGATTTGCGCGTTATAATATAGATGCAATAATTATAATCCTCCTTATGATCGACGTTTCAGTGATTTAACTAAATGAAGATGATACAGAAACTTTTTTTTGTTTCGCATGTATCCTCATTTTTGTTTTCATTCTGTAATTATGGCCAAAATTATTAAAAATTATTTATAGCTTGCAAAAAAATTCCATAAGGGAGTGATTCACACTTTGAATTTTGAACCACCGTTTTGGTTCTATTGCCTTTTAAATTGCAAAATAGAAATAACCTATGCTGATTATGCATGCAGCCACTATTACAGTATTTCAAGGGGACAGAGATAACTTAAAAAAAACCAGATCAAACTCTCAAGACACATTCCTACCATGCTCTTGAGAGTTTTCCATTGAGAAAATTTAGGATATTTCATTCAATAGAAAAGAAATCGGAAAAAATAATTGTTTCTATGGTAACATCTACCATTATGAAATTTTCAAAAAATTCAATAAAAAATACAAAATGACGTATTTAGAGCAACTCTTTAAAGTCTATCTAAAATTCCTTGCCCCCAATTGGCCATATTGCAAAAGCAAAGTTTCTGGAAAATTCCGTGAAGCAGAAGGCCAAGAGAGCATTTGCACCAGCATCTTTAATCCACAGAGCTTTCAGAATTAAAGCTTTGGCTCCAGCACCTGTGTAAAAAAACACACACTGCCTTTGATACAGCCGAAATTATACGATCCTTGCCGCAGAGCATGGTTTTTTGGGCATCTGTGCCAAATTAGATTGTTGAAACTTTCATTGGGATTCTGTGTCAAACCTTTCTGGCATTTCTGCAGCAACACAGTGGCTGCCAATCTGTTACAGATGGGCTTCAGGGGCTCACAGAACACACATGTATGTTTTGTTCTTTGTTTCCAGAACCAAAAATTTTTCCCTTTAGGGCAATAACTCTGCTGCTTCTTTAGAGGTATATTGGTAGGTGGCTTTATCATAAGATTGAAGATTGCCCATATTGTATTTTGCATTTCTTCAAGATTCCCAGAATTTTCTTTTATTGCCTTTCCATAATTTCTTTGGATGTGGTGAATTTTCAGCTTTCTTAGTCGACTATTTTGTTGTCACTCAACATCTTACGCTTCATATCTTTAACATATCTTCTAATGGCATTTCCCATTCGCTTTTGTATATGGCCGACACAGTCCTTGTTTATCCCCAATCAGGATTTTTTTGCAAAATTATTTCTCGTATTGAGTGGCTGCTTGTTTCATCTTTGTTTCCGCTTCTTGCTGGCCAATTTTTGACAGGGCTTTTGTATGTCGTGCAAATGCTGCTCTGCTAGTTATCTTGTTATCTTTCAGCAATTAAAACTCTGATTTGGAACTCTTGCAGGACTTGCAAATAATAGCAATTGCTAAAGCCTTTTGAAGAAATGTCATCTTAACAAGGGAAATATTATCACTCATTTTCTCAAACTTTTAAACACTATTCTTGTTGTATATTTTTAGATGTTGCAAAAGCTTTGGACACTGTTGACCACCAAATCTTGCTAAGAAAATTAGAAAGCATTATTGTATTAGAGGAACTGCATTAAATTTGTATAAATCTTACCTTTTGAATAGATGGCAAAAAGTCAGTATCAAGGGTATTTTATCAGAGACACATAACATAATGTATGGTATTCCACAATGTAGTGTATTAGGCCCTCTTCTATGTCTAAAATACATTGATGACATGCCATTGTTATCTGAAGTCTTAATATTTCATCTATTTGCTGACGATATAAACATTTTCTTTTCTAATAAGGATTTACATTCCCTGGAATCTACAGTGAACAAGGAACATGTCGGAGTTTCCAACTGGCTCTCTGCAAACTCTCAACATAGATCAATCAAACATACTCATCATACCTCCAAAAAATAAAAATAGCGCAAAAAAGGTTGATATCAATAACTGTATAAAAAAAAAAAAAAATTACTGACAACATCACTCGAAAGAGATCATATCAACTTAACTGGAAACAGGATATTCAGCATGTCAACATAAAAATATATAAATGCATTGGCAAAATGTTTCTTGCTAAAATGCGGCATTTTCTTCATGTCATATTTGTAATATCTTGCAAATAACAAATAGTTATCTGATTCTTTTTTATCACAAATCATTGAACAAAAACAAAAAGTATTGCTGTAGTGTAACAGCAAGTGCTGTTAAAAATTCCATCAAAATGAAGATCACTATCAAATTAAATTTACATAGGTCATTTAGGTCAACAAACGTTTTTCTTGTTCCTCTAAGCGACACTGAGAAATCAGTAGAGGGGTGAAAAAAAATAAGAGGTAGAAGTGCACTTGTTTTATTTTGTTTCTAAAAAAACGTTTACAATTTTGAGAATAACAATTTCGAAACTAAAAAGAAACGGCATAAGAAAATATCAAGTAACAATAGAAAATCTAGTTATAATAATAATAAATGCAGACTGTGATCCGATTTCTCCTGCTGTTCCTTTCGCTCCTCTTCTTCCTCTTTCTCTTCATTTTCTTCTTCCCCCGACCAGCTACTTCCCCACGTCCACCTACACATCCTCCACATCCACATCCTCCTCCTACTGCTGCCTCTCCACAGCCACTTCCTTCTGCCCCTCTTTGTCTTCTCCCACTTTTGCTGGCCCCTGGAGAGACTATATTGTACTTTAAAATAAATAGTCAAGCAAAGTCGGTCGGTTTCAGGAAATTGGAACTCTGCCGCCACAATACGTCGGTACAAATGGCGGCACAGTCTTCCTCTGGCCACTCCATCTTCTTTAAGAAAGAAAGTGCTTTCAAGAAAGAAGTGCTTTCAAATACAGAACAAAAAAAATTTGAATATTTCTTACAACTCCTCTTTGCCTAAAGCTGATAATTATTTCTTTAGCCATTTTGTTAGTAAAGAAATGAATCGTTAGTGTTGTGTTCTGCTTTCGTCAATTTGTTTATTACTTTTTATTTGATTACTATAATTTACAATATGCATTTATTTATTATTCATTACTATAATATTCATTATTGCAAATTACAATATGCATTTGTTTATTACTATTAATTTAATTACTATAAATTTCAATATGTATTTCTTGTAATAGAAAAGCCAATGATTGGCTGACGACAAAACTTTCTTGCCTTTCAAGTTTGACGCCATCTTGATATTGATTCAACAAAGATGTAGTCGGCATATTTTGTGACAAATTGCACTTTCATTACACAATAACAAAAGCGGGGACAGGACACAGGTAACTAAAGCAACCTCTATTCCACTTACTTCCCAGGCATGGCGTGCAACCATGCATAGTCTAGTCAAGCACAATTAACAGCTGTCATTGCACCAACAATTGACACACATCAAAGAAGCTTTCTACAAAGGTTCTTAATTATGTCCATACTTTTCTTTTTTGAAGCTCTTTTTAAGTTCTCACCTGGTAGCAGTCCTATCATTTTATGAAGGGTCTCCTGAAATGTTGACCCGATAGCCAATTGACTCATGGCCATAATGACAGCTACTTCAACCATCCTCTTTCCCGGAAATATAGTCTAAGGACACATTCTCCAAATGATGCTGTGTAAACATTCTTTTAGATGTGGGTCCTATGCTGGCGTTGATTTGGGTCTTTCTCTGGCGAAGCTGTTTTCTAATATCAACAGGAATAACTGTGTTGTCCTTGTGTTAGCCTGGTACATCTCCTATTTCCTGTGCCTTATTCCAGAAGCACCATGATTCCCCAGTTGGACAATGAACATGTCTTAGATTTTCATCAATAGATGTCATATGAAACAAGATGGCAAAGATTTGCTTTTTATCAATTTGATGTCTTCAGCATTTTTCAGCATGGTAGTTTTGGATTCATATTATTTTATCCTTGGTAAACTTACCTTTTCCAGACACAGATGATCCTTGTGATTTGCCTTCAGCAACTACATTGTTCAAAGAAGTTCCCATTCTTTTGGCAATATGGTTTACACGTTCTTTCTTCTCAATCAATATATTACCATAAGTGTTGCTGTTAAGAAGCTCCTTGTGAGACTTACTGTCTCCATCTTTGTAGAGTCTCCTCCAGATTGTCCTCAACTTCCATTGAGCTGGCAGATCCATCAAAAGATTCCTCGCCATTTGGTTTATTGTTTCTGACCCCCTTTTCCCTAACGGGGGTCTGTAGTGTTTGGTGCAGTTGTACATTTGTAGAAAAAGTTACTAAGGACTTATATCCGGATATAGGTGAAGTGCGATTTTAAGTGGGTTGTAATCTATGGTTTTTGTGAGAAAGATGAAAAAAATTATAAACACCGATATGGCTGTGTATTTGACCTTCGACAACATTTACTAATCATAAATTATGTTTAAATTGTCTTTGAAGTGTAAACTGACATGGTACTTCCAAGATATTCTGTCTTGTGTTCTGTCTTTTTCCTGTAACTGAGGCTGATATCTATTTGTTACAATATTACTCATGCAATCGTTGGCTTTGCAAGAAGCCTTTCCCTACCCAAACGGCTCCAAAAATAATGAAGCAGTACATCATTCGAAAGAAGAAAGGTTGGGCTACAAGAACAGCCAAAAATCAAGACATTTTAACTTGGATATGGCTGGGAAAACGTCAATGCTAAACTCCTAAATTCTGTTGATTCACACCTGTACTATCTTAGTTCTTTATGTTATCTTGGTTATATTAAGGTAAATTTTATGTAGGTAAAATTTTTTTATTGTATTTAATGCTATGGTTAGGGGCTATCTCGGCCTATATACCAATTGATATAAAAAAAATAATAATAACTACAAATAATAATTACAATAATTTATTCCATTCTGTTACAATTTTCAGCATTGCTGGAGATTGAAGAAAAACTTGGTGTTTCTGTCACAGTTACTTATTTTATTTCTTTTTTGTCATTTGTGCAAGTCAGTTAATCCAGCAGCTACCTCTCATCAAGTTGGAACCGTGCTTTTGCTGCAATGGAAAATGCAGCAAACAAGAAAAGTTTTCGGGTAGCCAACCTGTCAAGCCTGGTACACTAATCCGTACTGGAAACCTGTTGGTTTCGTCTTCAATTCTTTATGTTGCTTCATCAGCAGGCAAAGTGTTTTGTATCTTCAATCATATGGGCCTGGCAGCAATGTCCCTTAAAACATATTTTAAGCACCAACAGGTTAGTAATGATATGATGTTACAGTGCAGTACATAAACAAACTAGCCTTTTACTTCAGGATTCTCTAGCATATACACTATTTAATTCTATTTTTTGGCTAGACACTGTCAATGATAGCCATAGTTTTTTATAAAGTGCCTTATACTTTCCTGTTACTCACATGCGCCTGAAAACGTACCAACAGGTTTTTTGCAGAGCTAAATTCAAGAATGGCAAAACTTGTTATTACGGGCGATGCCAGACATGACATCACGGGACATAATGCCAAGTTTAAAAATCCATAATATCTTCTTTGGTGATAACTCAAAGATTACAGACTTCAGTGTTGTTCAAGTAAATAGCACCAGATTGATAAGTTACAACCTCTTGAATGTAGTAATTTAA
>JAACYV020126449.1:0-10235 GCA_009936425.2 Chrysaora fuscescens
GACTGGGATGATGCTTGGTCCACTGCACTGGGGAAAAGCCTGCATGGTAAACAGAATAAAGCACTCTTAGCAGGGCTGAACAAGAGCGTTCGTCTGGAACTCACTTCACCATTCTGTTATTTGAAGTTCAGCACAGATGTTGGGAATTTTCTGCCAGTAACGTCATTAGGAACTGCTGTGGATGTGGTAGATGGCCTTTCCGTATCATTTCTTCCATTTCCTGTGTTGTAGGAGCTGCTGAAGAAGTTCCAATGTCAAAACCAAAATGACCTGGCTTGGTTGTTTTACCAAGAGTGACTTCCTCTTGAATCGGGGGGTGCTTCTAAAGATGCTCCAAACATCGATGATTGTCACGCTTTTATGTCAAAAAGCGGCTATTCTTGCCCAAAAGTAATTCCTTTTAAGGATCCATTTGGTATATTGAATTTCGTCAGCATTTATCAATCACTTTACAAAAGCAATTAAAACAACTATCGCATACCAAAGAAACCAAACAATGGGTCATTACAACGTAACAACAAATAAATGCCTAAAAGCATGACATCAAAATACGCATCAAATTACGGATTTTAATGAATTTATATATGATGTAACGCTATGAATTGGTCTGTTGTCACAACACAAAGTTTATTGCAAATGGAATGATTTGAGGCCCGTGATATCACTACAAAGTGTGATAGACAAGAAGAAAGTTTGATTTTTCCGGGCCCAGCTCGAATATATACTACAACATACAATAGAAAAACAAAGCTCAATTTTACAGTTGCCCCAGCTAAACATAAAATCCTGCTCTGCTAAATTGGGTCTGCTTGTATATTTTTGGGGTAAAATCGGCAAAATTTGGTATATTTTTGGGCTTTTCAAAAAGAGGCTGTGTCTGACCTCCTTCACCTGCTATATAAGACTCGTGTTGAGATTAGTATTTTCTGATTATAATAACGACTAATTAACATTATATACAAAAGGGAAGAAAAGCTGCAGGAATTAACATAAATTATAATAATCAATAATAACGCTATTTAGTTCTTCTACAGCTATAGGCTATAGGAATTCCCCTCCTCGGGGTTAGCACTGTCCAGCCCAAAAAGTTGCTTAGCAATTTGGCTTTCCAGCCCTAGTTGCTAATTGACTGGTTGCTTATTAAAAAAAAATTTCGGAAGCTACCATAAAATTTTGAAGAATCGCTATCTTTCCTCTTTAACTTTTTACAGGCTTAATCATGGTTTCCACTATGGGTTGACATGAGTTGATCCAGTGGTATATTGAAAATAAACTTATGGGCTACTTTTGAGGTTTCATGGGATAACATGAGAAAGAGTGAGCTGACTATAAAATGAACCAAAAGAATTCACTTGAGATAAAATAATCACCAAAATTACTAAAAATACTCCTTCCAACATGGCGGACGCAGATTCTATTGAAGAACAACTGTTGTTATGTTTTCTCCTGTTGTTGACTAAACTTATTACACGAGCCCCACTTTTCGCTATAAACGCTCTAACGGCAGCAACAACAATAATTACAGCAACAACAACCTACTAATGATCGCTCAAAGTGGGACTCGTAATATTCCAGTATCAAAATCTGGCCTAAAACTCTTGAACGTGGCCAACTTTTTGGCTCTCCAATCAGAGCGCAGTATTCTAAAAGATTTATGAAATACTGCTCTCTGATTGGTTAATTCTCTCTCATTTCGATTTAGCCTGCCTTTCAATCATTAATTCCGGTGCTGTTCCGGTGTTTCTTTTCTTTTGTTGTTTTTGATTTTAGCGCGCGCTTGCTGCTGCTGCAGTGATGGAGGAAAATATAATTACAAAACTTGAAAGCAAATTCAACATCAAGCTGAAGGAATTTCAGAAAGCAGTATACCGTTAGCCTTTTGAGAGAAAGATATCTTCATTGTTGCTCCAACTGGAGCTGGAAAAGGGTTTTGCTTCGCCTTTCTTTTCGGAACTTTTAAGTTACGGTTTCTTTTACCACAAGTATCTAGGCCTATGACATGTAGACAATATCACATTTGTAACCACTGTTATCTAGTTTAATGCTCGAGCAATCTGCACGATTAATAAAATTAGTAGTCGATGCTGCCTTCATAGAAGAATTACAAACTAATTAAAGTGTGATACATGCATTTTTCACTTGTGATATGAATTGTTACTCGTAACACCAGAGGCTATTTGCGAAACATAGATGTATATTTTAGTATAGGTTAATTATTTTATCATAAGTTTATTTTATCATAAAAGTTCTTTGCAGTTTATAACCTTTTTAGTCGTATATTGTTCTTTAACCAAAGTTAATATGAGAAATGATTAAGAAATTATAGGACTATAGATTATATTCGTGAGTCTTTTTGAATGTTCCTCTTTTGCTAATTGGCTGATTTGTTTTTGCAACCAATTTTTGACTTTTTCCAAGTTTAAATTTTATGCTTTGACTTTTATGTTTAAACTTTTCCAAGAAAACTTTAACGCTGTCTACCTGTAAGTTTCTGAAACAGATTTTCTCCTTTAACTCACTTACCATTAAGGCAACTTCATTTTTATAGGTATAGAATTTTTCTATGATTTCCAAAGGCGTTGAAATTTTGAATTTTGAAAATGAATCTCAATGTCAACTTTTTGCTGAACCCTAGAATTCCGTAAAAAATGTCGGCTGCAGAATCTCTTTTTGTCGACCGACATAATACATTTGATGGAACCGGAATTCCGCAGTTTTCTGGTCAAAAATAGGCCAGATTTTGAATATCGATTTTTATGAGTCGTAGTTGGAGCGTCCAGCAATTCAATTCAATAGCGAAAACTAACGACGAATGTAATAAGTCTAGTTGTTGACGAAGAAAAATGATGATAGCACGAAGTCGATCACGATTATCACCAGGGCCTGTTTATATGAGCCCGGTAAGCGGGCTGGCTCGGTAAGCGGGCTGGTTTTACTCGTGTGTTTATATGGGGAATTTCCAGCCAGCATACCGAGATAGAAATCCAACACGTGTTTGTTAACTGCGACTACTCTTATTATTCTTAATTTCACAATTTTTTCCTTTGTATATATAAAGAAAACAGCACCAAACAACGACACATCCTAATCTTCGAACAAGGCAGCCATTTTCAAATGTAATTCCTTGTACTGGATAGGCTTGGCAGCATAAAAATCTAAATTCTTGTAGGCCATTGCTGTCTTATATTGGTACATACAGTCAATAAGGATTTCAATCATTTCTGGACGCCATCGAAAATATGGTTTCTTTCCATTGCCATCGACTGCTACGTTCGCCTTCGTTTGCTTGAATTGAATTGAATTGAGTAGTTGTAGAGGTCGCCATCTTGACAAGAGCAAATTTTGTTTGGGGGGAGTTGGCGCCTGCGCATTTTGCTCGATTTCAACCCGGCAAGCGGGATGGAGTGTTTATATGGGAAAAATTTCATCCCGTCTACCGAGATCTCGGCAGTGCTCCAGTGAGATCTTGTTTACCGGGCTGGCTTGTTTCTCATATAAACGAAATCCAATTTTTCTATAGATTTCTATAGGCAGTGAGATCTCGCTTAGCGGGCTAGCCCTTTTAGTGGGCTCATACAAACAGGCCGTAAGGGAATTGTCGATATAACCAATATTCTCGTGTCTCCAAATTGTCGCTGACTGTCCGTAAACATATTGATAATTGTTCTATATTATCGATGTCAGTATACTCTTCAGCCATTATCGCGAAAAAGCTGGTTTTCTTGATTTCTGTTAACTTTTCCCGCATAACATGCTGTGCCATCAAATCCAAAAGTTCATTTTGAATAATGTCATTATGGGTATACTTCAAGCGGAATTTTTCCAATTTCGACTGAATGGAAGGATATTTTGTCGCAAGAAGCAGAAGGAGCTGGGTGAAGTTGTTATTTCCAAGATTCCCTTGAATTGCCATACCTTGCCTCGCTAAGGAGTTTCAGGCATCTTATGACATCAGTCAAATACCTTCTTTCGTTCTGTCGAGAGTCCACGATGTTTTGATTGGTCAATTCGGCTACATCGGAGCATCTAGCCACAACAGTTTCGAGTGAAGCAGCTGGTTTATGGCAGTTCGTTTGCTGCTGTGTTTCAAAGCATTTCGGTGCTTTTTTCCACGAATTGAAACAGATGCTTATGTATGCCTTCTCTTTTGTTTTGTTTTTGTAATGTTTCATGCAATAAGCACATACGACCTATGACCTACAAAAATGAAATATTTTGAAATTATGAATTTCATATCAAACGCTTCAATGAAATGATAAAATGATGACATGATGAAACAAGGGCAATTTGTGACTGATTGACTAAATACGCCAAACAATTATTACAATATAAATTTACTTACTTTGTTTCATAAATCAACCAGGGAAACTGTATAAACCATTGATGTTGACATGAACGATTTCTACCTCCAAATATTTTCTTTGAAAAAGTGAACGTTTTGGGTGGTCGAAACAGGAAATCTTCATTGAGAATGCGAGAAACATTTTCTAAAAGAGTAGTTTAATTCCGCCGAAGAACTTGTTGCTGATCCAGTTGAATCCAATGATGAAGAAGGTTTTGTGTTTTTGGTTACCGCTGAGAATCAGTCTGTTATTTTTCGATTTGTCATCGCCACGTTGGAATAAAAATCTCTCAAGACTAAAGTATCACTACTTTTCTCAAAATTGTTCTCAAAATTGTGTAAAATGGAGAATTATGCGCACTGCAATGGCTTCTACTTAGTTACATTCTTCAAACTTCTCACACTTAGTGCACATTTGACGCGTAGAAAGCGTGTGCTTAACTTCATATGGAGTGCATATATATTTTCAAAGAAAAAAACATATCTTAGAAATAAAGTGGGGGAGGCCATGGCCCCCCTGCCCCCCGGTAGCGTGGGCCCTGTTATCCCCGAGATTCTGGGTGCAGAAAAATTTCCAAAACAGGGAAAAGGGGAAAGGCTCGTTGAATAACACCGTTTAACTATGTTGAAACTAATAACTGAGGGACGGATGCAGGGAATATTATTTCAGGAAATTTTCAATCACAATCTCAATGTCCCTGAATTATTTTACAGCACTTGAAAAGAGGCCCCCCAAGCAGTTCTGTGTCATGCGTTATTGAACCATTTTGACTGCGTGATTCCGTGAAATAAGACATTTCTATGCGTGAATACGTGAATCTTGGCCCCTGCATGATTTCATGATTCGCATATAAGATCACTCAAGCTTCCAGTATCACAAGGATTATAAAATATAGAAACTTGCAGGAAATCTTCACCTGAGGAGCCAACTCATCTCAACATAGATTGGTATCTGTTTTGAATTTTCGGCCAGCCTCGAGCGGCAAATGTTTTATGCTTGGGTATATTCTCTGCTTGTTATGACCATCTAAGGTTCCGTGAAAATGAACTTTTACAACACGTGACTGCGTGAATCGTCCAAACAATGTGCCTGATTGCGTGAATTAGCACCTCCCTTTAGGGGCCTCGTGAAAACGCCTGGCTATTTCCGAGGGTCCTTCTTGTTGCAGAACAAATGCGGCCATTTTTTCTTCCGCTGTCTTTTTTGACTCTCTTCCGTCAACTGGCCTATATAAATGGTTGAAATGGGTGAAGTCCACAATCCCAAGCGTCGGCTTGAGAAACATTATCTCACCTCACTGTTATCTCATGAGCTTGAAATCAAAAATTTGTTTCCAAGATAACGTGAGTTGAAATGAGATAAATTGCCTGAGATAATTGTTATTGGCGTTTCCTCTATGAGTTAATTTTTAACCGATTACCGCATGCAAATTATCACTGAATTAATACCCTTATATTGAACGTATTGAATTGTGAGTGCGATGATGTTGTTTTTTTGCCTACCATAGACAGATTCCATACATGAATCTGTGAATGAGTGGCGCATGCGTACGTAATGACTCGGCCTTCGCTCGCATCACGTATGATCGCATACGCTGAACGCAAATGCATAATGCTGTTAGAAAATGAGTTGCAGTTTCAAAATTGACTGGATTTATCGACTGTCTGTTATAATTTTTTCCATTATGATTTAAAAATTGGCTAGCAAATAAGTCTAAAAACGAGTAAAGCAGCCAAGCCTGTGCTCCAAGCCATGGAGTCCTCAAAAATCAAGGTTGCTGTGAGAGTTCGTCCGATGAACAGGCGAGGTAAACATCATTGAATTCTTTAGATGCCTAATATTTGTTATACTAGTTAGGGTTGTTTTCTTCTTTAATAAGACAGTCATATACTACTGAATGCTTTCTCCTCATCTTTCTGTGTTCTTGTAGAGGCCGATCTTGAGACGGAAATTTGTATTGATATGGAGGGAAACCAGACATTTCTGAAACCGCCTAAATCCGAAAGGTAAGCTATGTAAACTTACATGATCAATTTCCCGTTCCCGAACCGACGTGGGCATTGATCTCATATTTGCTTTTAATTCAACAACCCACTTTTCACAAAAAAATTGAGTATTAGAAATTAGTCAACCCCCCTCGACAACCCGAATGCTTTTGCCAATGTTGGTGCTAAGGGCGGGACAGGGGGCAAGTAATTTTTCCTACACCTCTAAGATCGATTTTCCAATTCATTAAAATCTGACAAGAAAATGTAAAAAGATGCATGCCGAGTGGCACCACTGTTATACTCAACTCTAATAGCATGTTTATACACTGAAAAACCTTTTTGTCCCCTTAAAGCAGGATTTACCTAACGGTTACTGTATGATAACATTGGCAAGCAAACGGAATCACAAAAAATTGTCTGTCATTAAAACAAAACATAGTTAGACAACTTATTGCAATAAATATATCTTATTTCTCTGCACATTAACTTCAATGCAAGGGCCACACAGTAGACATGAGTTAGGGTATCAGGAGGTTTTTAAGATTGCCATGATAAAGTCTAGCATAATGACTAAATATGTATATTGTAATTTATCATAGAATCTCTATAGTACATACCTAATCAAAATGCTTTAATTAATCAAATTAAATGTAGAAATAAAAAGGAGAAAATGTCAAATATGTTCATCAGGCAGATTGTCTCAAGCAGCTTAAATACTTTTTTGCAACTTTGTAAAAGCCAACATTTCCAAGTTCCAACAAAATGATTCCAAAACTATAATTAATATCAGGCTGAAGTTTTCAGTAGAAAAATATTTGTTCATTCCATAACTCTGGGGTTGATAATGACATGTTAGAAACATGGTTTTGATATCTTTATCTTATGCAGAGATCAAATTACTGCTGCAACTCCAAACCCAAGAATTAAGGCATTGTCTATCTACCCGCCCTTGGACCTCTTGATAGTGTCTTGAATTGTTGTTACTAAAAGCCATTTCACTGTGGCTTGTTAAATTTTAAAATCTTGGATTTCAATAATGCTTAAGCTTTAAAACAATTGCTGTTGTCTATTTAACACTTACTTGAATATATCCCGTTTTAGCCATGAAAAGCAATGCTTTCTATTGTGATGCAATAAGCAGTTGTATTCTATTATTCACAGACTCTCCCTTATATGAAATGGGTTTCAGTAATTAATTTTCTTGTTTTGTTTTACTTGATTGATTAACATGAATTTTGTTAATATATAAAAATACATTATATATAAATTATAAAATACATAATATATAATACATAATATATAATAATAATATATATATAATACATTATATGTAATAATATATATAATATATACATGTGTATATATTGGTATACATTATATGTAATAATATATATAATATATGCATGTGTATATATGTATTCAGAAAAAAACATATTCTATTAAACGTTTCGGCGTAAGCCTTCATCAGACAGAGCATACAAAAACAATATAAGGCAATAGCCTAAATTAGTTGTACCTATTACAATGTTATTAAAAGGTGTTAAAGTAGGGGATGTATAAAGGGGCTGCAGGGAGAAAGCACAAAATTAAGAACCGCTGAAGTTGTATGTGTGTGTATATATATATATACAATAATATCTATAATATTTACATAATATATAATACATAATATATAAATTAAAGAATAAATTATAGGAGAAAAAAAAATAAAAAAAAAAAAAAAAAATTGATAAAAAAGAAGAGGAAAATTTTGAAAAAAAAATAAAAAATTAATGGTGTTACAAATGTATTCTTTTGGGGTTGCATGCTGACAATGCACTGATGTGTACAGAGTAACAGAATTGCATCAGATCTGCAAGCTGTCTTTTTGCTCCAAAGTGAAACACTAAGGCAACTTACAAACTATGATTTAGCTTAACAATGATGAAAAATTGAAGAAATGAGGCAATGAGCACAAATTGATAGAAACAATGAAGTAGGCCAAACAGAGTCCATACCAATAAGATTAGGTTGAGTGGTATACCTCCTATTGGTATTAGAATAAAAATGTAGTAGTTCTTTTCACTTATCAGTGGCTATACTTTCTTTTTAGATTCAATAACTCAGGCCTTGTTGTTTATTTTTTTCTAGCATGTGACAGATCATGATCAGATAATAAATGAGGCCCATGTTGTTTAATTCATAAGAATAACAATTTGGTTAACAAAAGTAATGTAACCATTTGTTGTTAGACATCAAAATGAAGATATGAGAAGGTTGCCCTTCAGCTTTTCAAGCGTAGCTTAATTTTGTAAATTTAAATGTTACTTTCTAAGAAATTCACTTCTAAGGAATCTTTGTCCTCAGAAGAGCTTGAGACTGCTTTTGTACAGACATCTTGTTTGTGATTGAGGTGCTGTTCTTTTTTGGTCCCTCTTTTTCCACACTCGCAAGACATATTTTTCTGGTTTTATACAAATACCCATACACCCCTTTTTTAAGCTTTCATTCTGTTCATCTCTGCTCCACACTTTGTCCTTGCTTGTATAAAGAGCAAGCTTTCCATTGTTATATTCAAACTGAATGCCCTCTTAACTGCTAAATTTGAGGCAGCTATGGATGTAATCAGCTTAAGAAGAATTGTGAGCTAAGGAAATCCCAGCTGCTTGAACTTGAGAATTCTTTGCCACAGAGCCTTTAGTGTCTGCAAAAGTCCAATCATTTGGCCAATGATCAAACTGCAAGCTAGGGGCTGCTTGCCTTAATGCCTTAAACAGCAAGGCCTTATAGCTGCAATTTTAATTGCAGATTTATTTATGATTAAATTGTCTTTGTATACTTTATATGGGACTACTATTTCGATTTATTGAGGTAGTGTGTCTTTTTATGAGTTGTTTAGTAGTTTTGCTACAATTCTGCATTTAATTCTCCTTTTCTTTTCTCTAGGAAACCACAAAGGGTAAGTGTGAATTTTCAAAAAGCATGCAGTACCTACAGATAAGTAAATAAAGACGAGAAAAATTCAAGTACCATGAATAAAGATTATGAAGATAATCAAACTAGGGCTAGGCCCAAAACATCAGTTCATTACCTTTTTTCATGGTACTGGAGTTTTTTTCCTTTCTTTTGTGTAAATTTTCAGAAGGATTAATTAATTTTTGCAAAAACAAAATTTATCTATTAGAAATTTTAACCTGATTGGGTTGACTAAATTTGAACAAATTAGCCACTTCCATCTCCTGCAGTAAACTAGAAAGGAAATTCCTTTCTGGCGGAATATTAGCAACTTTAATAGTTTACAGCTGGTTTTAGCTAGGTCTTCATGTGGTTGCAGGTGGGCTTTACTTGTATACATCAAAAATGGAAACTCCACTTGTGGCAAGCTTACCTGTATGGATCTGTATGAAAGTATAATATAATCATTTATTAATGTGCTGTTTCCTTTATAGACTTTTGCTTTTGACTACTGTTTCTTGTCTATGGATGAAACTGCAAAGAAATTTGCTGGTAAATTTAATTTATCTTTGTCATTTGGAAAATACTATCTATAATAATCAGGGGCGGCCCTTAAGGGTATTCAAGGTATTCGTTGAATACCTTTTTTTCAAGGATAAAATATTTTTTATTTCTCAAAAAAGTTTCATAAGATGGAAAACCTGGCAATTTCTAGAAAAAGGACCCTTTCCTTTTCCCATCATAATGTCTTGACTCACAATCATGACCCAGACTGCTTCTCTAGGAGAAGCCCATCATTCTTTGCTTTGTGCTTTGTTTTGAGAATGTCGATAATTGCTTGCTAATTCTTTGAATCATTTTTTGATTGTTAACAAAAGATTTGGAGATATTGATTTCCGCCTTGCGTCATTATAGAGTTGCATGGCCGTAAGGTACTCAGACCGAGTTCTGAATACCTTTCCTTTGTTTC
>JAACYV020126560.1:0-10235 GCA_009936425.2 Chrysaora fuscescens
TTGTGTAACGGTATTTCCTTACAGTCATTCTGTGGTAGTACTCGTTGAGTAAATACGAATACATGACTCTTTGTTGCATTATTCCTAACACTTGATTGGTTTTTCAGATTATTTTGAGCGAAATTCTATTTTTCCTGCGAGTTTGTATTTTGCCTACAAGATCGCGATATTTTTTCGCACGGTTTTTGAAGGCTTCACAGTGTGTCGGGTCGAGAAAAATACCATATAGGGAATGGGTTCAAAAAATTTGTAAAAAATCATTTCTTAATTGTTTACTTAGCAAAGCGCTGACTTAATTGGTTATCTAGATTATTCGGAACGAGACGCTATTTTTCCTGCGAGTTTGTAATTTGCCTACTAGACCGCGATCTGTTTTTTCCCTGTTTTACACTGATTCGTAGTGTATATTGTAGGTAGGAGAAGAATACCATCTGGGAATGGGTTCAACAATTTCTAAAAATAATTTCTATATTGTTTGTTTTTTAAATCCTTGACTTAATTGCTCTAGATCATTTAGCCGAAACTCTATTTTTCCTTCGGGAAAGCATTTTGCCTACCAAATCGCCAGATAATTTTCCACTATAAAACAGCGTGTCGGTTAGAATATAATACCGTCTAGGAAATGGTTTCAGGGTTTTGCAGTGTGTTGTTTGGAGAAGAATACCGTAAGGGAATTGGTTCAAAAATTTCAAAAAATGGATGTTTGTTTATTAAATCCTTGACTTAATTGCAACAACTTTCCAATATTTTAGATTTTTAGGAGTTTAACGCTATTTTTCCTGTAATTTCTATTTGGCCTGCTAGCTCGCCGTATGTTTTTACACGTTTTTACAGGGCCTCGCAGGCTGGAGAAGAATATCGCTTAGAGAATGGCCTCAAAAATTTGCAAGAAATCATTTCTAGATTATTTGTTTATTAAATCCCTGACTTAATTAGTGTTTAGCTCATTTGGAGAAAAACTCTATTTTTCCTGCTAGTTTGTATTTTGCCTACTACTAGATCGCAAGATTTTTTGCATGGTTTTAGAGGGCTTCGCAGTGTGTCGATTGGAGAAGAATACCGTCTAGGGAATGGGTTCAAAAATTTGTAAAATATCGTTTCTGAATTGATTGTTTATTTAATCCCTGACTTAGTCAGCGAGTTTGTATTTATGCCTTAAGCGCACAACAACGAGCATTCACATCTGAGTCTAGGCCCAGTTGTTTACCGGATGTTTATCAAACATCAATAAGTTGCAAAATTGTTGAGTCATTTACCACATAAGTGATTCTTTGTCCCCCTCCACCCGTTTCAATGTTGATTTATAGAAAAGGTCATTTTTCAGTTTCATTTGCTAACGATTCCAAACCTATGAAGCTGATTGCAACATTGAAATTGGGGCAGGAGATGCAAGGTGACAAAAACGGCATTTTCAAGAATACCTCAAAAATTTTGCAACTGATTGTTTGAGCGCGTTGAAATTTAAAATGCGCAAAACTCTAAAACACCTTAATTTACGTTGATGAGATTTTGCCAGGGGTTACATCTTAATAATACCTCGAGGAATATGATAGATAAAATTTCTACCTTGAACTGACTGCGTAGTGGATAGATTAAAAAAACAGCATGTTATGTTGGTTTAATGCGACTTTTTTTTACTAGTTTGAAATTAGGGGCTTAAACTGTCGAATAAAATCTGATTTTCCATGCAACTACTTCCCAATATACGCTCAATGCTATAGAAATGGGCCCTATGCTCCATCAGCTCTTTCACTTAGGTAAATTCGCCTTTGAAATGAACTTATGTTATCTGATAGAGATTTAGTAAAATACGTGATGCGCAAGGAATATGACTGAATTCTACCAATAAATATATATAAAAACGATCTCACCGAAACTTGAATATCGGAGAAGGAAGATTATAGAGATTTCTCTTGATTATTTTTCGTGTGTATTGTTGAAGAAACTGTCGTAGCTCCTCCTCAGATACACTGCCCTCGCCATACGTCAAATGAGGTAACTTGACATTACGCAATGAAATTCTAGAACATTCGTTTGTATTTCATTGGTTGTTAACTATTTTATTCAATTAGTTGCTGTTTTGTAATTGGTTATTATACTATACGTTTTTATATTTGATTGGTTGGTTTCGATGTCTTTTAGGCGTTTTCGCCATTAGCAGTTACATCTATATATATAACCTTGTTATGTTAAAAAAGTTAGTTAGAGTCTTTGGTATTTGAGTTATGTTCTTATGTGTGTTGGCTGATATTTATTGCTGAAGTTTTGAAGACGCCTGTTTCTCTGACGAGTTCTCTGCCTTCTGACGTACGATTCGAAGTTTAAAGGTCGTAAGTCATTTGTTATATTCATCGTTTATACAGAGTTAAACTTGTCTTAAAGAGCTATCGTTTTCTTGTATAACAGTATTTCATAAATCCCAATCAACTGACTATTTACAAAGCTAAGGTAGAAAGTCAAACGGATGGTTTCTATTTTTACAAAGTCAGAGAGTTAAACAAATTAGGTGGTAAATTATATTGTAATAAAGAAAATGGCTAACAAAATGAAAAGCGTAACCATGGCTATGAGTTGACAGAAATGTCGTGAGAGTGTGCTACTACAGAGATACTCATTTCACAAACAGCATTGAATGTTGGCATTCAAAGCAGGCTTTCTTTTCATTTTAGTCTTTAAAAATGTGCTGCTTGTGAGTGAGAGCAACTAAAGCATATCAACGGTACTCATTGATTTTGCTACCCTTCAAAAATATGAAGGGTAGCAAAATTCTTGCACTAATTATCTATATTAAGAGACATAAATAGTTACCGAGATTTCCGATTTTATTATTTTTATAGCTAGTTTTGGGTAACAGATTGGGTGAGTACCGTGGCGAAAACCGTTGCTGCATTGAATTTATTATAGAATGGTATCGTTAGGATATAGTCATAACAAAAGTACTTTTCTTATGACTATGGTTAGGAACAGTTGTTGGATGTTGTTACGTAATTGACAATTTACGTTATCGGCCTTGGATGGGACATTGTGAATTTCAAAATGAAATCCATCATAGAGATAAAATGAGAAATAAGAAATAGTAATATATAGGATGTTTGTGTTTTCAATTTGAAAACTCAAGGGGAAGTTTCCGTGTTTGTTTTTTATGCTTTGGCTGTATATAAAACATCACACAATTGATTCAATTTTTCGCCTTGCCACGCTGTTACAAGTTTTGAGTCTTGTCTGCCCTTTTATTTGCAATATCTTTTAGTAAATCAGATTAAAAATAACTGAAAATAAGGCAGACTTTTGAGCAGCAATAATAGTCGCACAGTTATTTTTATCGCAGTTAGGCTGGTAAGTTTAGACTTTTAGAAAATGCGAGGAATTATGTGTACCGCAAAAACTGCTTCTCTCGTTAAACATTATAACCAGAAAAATAGTTGTCATAAGATTCTTCCAAAAATAAATGAGTTGAAAACTTCTGTCAAAATAATATATTCTGATCATGCTTTTCACTGTTGATTAATTTTTCTTCTTAAAACTTGAGTTACTGCTAGTTATAAACGGAACTTCTATAGACCCGTTTTGGGAAAATTGATGTCCTTCAAGAGCTAAATCATCTCCTATTGAAATACTATGCCATTTCAGAAAGAGCACACAAAGTCCAAAAATATACCTTTTAATCAATTAAAAACTACTAAGCATCGTATAGGCGATAAAATCAACCAATTTCGGTGATGCCCAAAGTGCCACGGCCCTTGTAATAAGTTGACAGAGAAATGTCAATTTTTCTAAATAATAGGCAATTTTGTATAAGTAAGGTTTTATAACTATAATGGCAATAATCAAAATTAAATGAAAACAGAAAGTCAATCTAGCAAAGAACTTAACGCTCTCCAAAATTAGTGAAAATAACCCAAGCTGTGAGTGAGTTACACGCCCTTAACGTTTCATAGTTTTCAGACAATGAGTTGCAACATTGTTGAGCAATTGACCAACAAACTGGTTTTTTGTCATCTTGCGCTCCCCCCCTCCCCCCTGTTTCAATATTTATTTATAGAAAAGGTCATTTTTCCGCCGAGTGCTAACGATTTCCAACCAACGATTGCAACATCGAAATAGGGGGGGGGGGGGGGGGGGGGGGGGGCGATGTAGGAAAACGGGGTATTAAAAAAAAAACCTCAACATTTTTAAGAGAGAGTGTTTTTTTAAGAAGGGCAATTTTTCCGGTGGGTGGTCAGGTTTTACCCCCACGGATTGAAAAAGTGAAAGGGGGGGGGGGGGGGGGGGGGGAGATGCAAGTTGACAAAAACGGCATTTTCAAGAATACCTCAACAATTTTGCAACTGAATGTTGATTTATAGAAAAGGTCATTTTTCCGGAGAGTGCTAACGATTTTCAACCTATGAAACAGATTGCAACATTGAAATGGGGGGAGGGGATGCAAGGTGACGAAAACGGCATTTTCAAAGATAGCTCAACAGTTTTGCAACTGATTGTAGTTCTTTTGCAAGCATGTTTGTTCTGATATGTGAACAACTACCTGAAATTCCTAGAAGCATAGGATTGAGTACATTATTTTTGGGTACAGGATTGCATTGCATAAACATTCGTGTAGATAAAATTAAGGGGTATTTAAAAATAATTGCATAAGATAAATCATATAAAAATAGCAGAAATACTGTACGCCACAATGCAAACTTCAGTCCTATGCTTCTAGGAATTTCTGGTAGTTGTTCACCATTCAGAACAAACATGCTTGCAAAGGAACTAGTTCGATAAACATCCGGTAAACAACTGGGCCTAGACTTGGATATTAACGCTCGTTGTTGTGCGTCAAGGCATAAATTCAAACCCGCAGGAAAAATAAATTTCCGCTTCAAATATTAGAGGAAGAGGAAGTGTAGTGATTTTCCGAAATTTGATAGGTTGTTTCAAAAGTTCTTCTAAGACATGTCCAAAAAAACCGGAGGCAAGTCAGTAAATCTGTTCTCGAGATATTTCAACATTAATAGACAGATTTTGCGCCGTGAAAGAGAGGCAAGCCAAACGATCGGTTTTTTCCATTTTGACCCTTTGACGTCACTAGATGTACGAATCTTGCTTTAACATGGACAATTGTGCCGTGGCAAGTCTGATTAATGGTGGCAAGTATGACCGTGACGTCTCCTTTATAAAGGAGCCAATAGCTATATGACGTTGTTTTAACAGTTTCCAGTCCTTTCGTCCCCATGTGAAAACTGCACTTGACCTATTTGCTAATTGCTATGATTTGTTAAAAAAAAAAGAATCCCAATTCTAGGAATGCAAGCAACTATCTGTGTTATTCGCAAAAAGAGAATTTTGACTTTTCAAATTTACATTATTTTCAGAGTATAAACAACAGTGAAAGGCTGCAGATTACAGTGTTGAAAGCTGCATATACCAGTCTGCAGAGTATGGCAGTTCTTGACAAGATCTTGTGTGTGCAACAATAACAAAAAAGGTGTGCATGTGTGCAACTTTCATTCTCCATTGGTTTTATCGACTGAAACAATAGAAATGGCCACATATTAGTGTGCAGTGCATCCAAAAGTTTTCAACAAAAACCTTGTGTGTGCACTTGACACACTCTGCAAAAGGCTGGTGTATATAGAGGTATTCTGGAACAAATGTACATCAACTGTGGTCCCACAATCAAGATCAATCATACTGTAACTTCCATACTTTGCTACATTTCCAGGAGTATCACCCCCTGTCATCACCACTTATGGATGCACTTGCTCACACTATGTCTTTGCTGCACAGCCCGATGATATGATGCCTGATAATTGTTCCAGACTGGCAAAATAGCTGGGTAAAGAAAGTGTCTCTGGTGCAATGGAAAATTTTGCCTCAAAAATAGACATGATATTAATTAACTTCAGCATCCTGATAGGCTTAGTGGGAAGAGAAACCTGCATGATGAACAAGCTTCATTTGGATTAAATTTCTTAAACACCCTGGATGACAAAATAAATAGTTTCCCTTTTGTCCTATTACAGAAATTATCCTATTTACACTAATTTTGTTCTCTTTCAAGATCATATTTTCAGTTGTGTTATTGAACTAGTGTTTTTCAGTCTTCTGTGCAAGGGCTGGATTGTAGCCAAGTTATAATTATTATATGTGTTTTAAACGCGCTTGATGCCGCTGCGTGGAATCTTCGATCAAGGGTCTGTGTCGTTTCCATTTACTCAAATCTCTGAAAACTCGATAAAAAGAATTATTATAACTTTTAAATTTTTTTTCTTATGCGCTCGATGCCACTGCGCGGCATCTTCGCTGAAGCTCCTGCGTCTTTTCCATCCTTAAGTCACTGAAACCTCGAAAAAAAGAATTATTTCTATAATTATTTCGATTTTTCCGTTCCTACCTAATCTTGCCTCAAATGGGTGGATTATGATATAGGTCCTCAATTCCGTGTAGGTCCGGCTCACTTAGTTCCCCAAATCCTTTCCTGGCCAACTCCGTGCATTACTGCACAATAAATCCACAGTAAATTTGAGAGTTGTCATGGCGATCACGCATCGATTGAAATTTGAAAGATACCAGAACAAAAATCCTATTGACATTCCTTTGTCTTGTAGCAGTGGGTAAAGAGCATTTGAAAGATTGGAAAAGCAAGGCAAACAAAAACAGAAAACTGTATTGGCCTTTACTCCATAACTCCAAGGAATCTTACGTAAATAAAACGACATAAAGCAAGCAGACCTTCCAGGCTTTGGTCTTGAGAAAGAGTTTTTCGAAAATACGGAGTTTGCTGCAAGCAAGATCGGAAGCGGTATGGCGGAAGGGCCTTTGAAAAGCGAAGATAGAAATTCGTTTTAGATCGAAGATGGCGAGCTCCTGAGAAGTAAGTTAACAAAACAAAATAGGTTTGACACTGCTCAGGCAGTGGGGGCAGATGACCAGGGGTGAATGGAGGAAAAAAACAAAGAGCGCCGACCGTAATTTAGGGCAGATCTAAACAAAAGAATTCCTTTTACATACAAACATACATACGTTTGCGCGTTATTATATAGACTAGTGAATGTGTCGTTTTTCGGTCTTCTGTGCAAGGGGTGGATTGTAACAAAGTTTATCATTATTAGATGTATTTTAAACGTGCTCGATGCCGCATCTTCGCTCAAGGGTCTGTGTCGTTTCTATCCTTAAAACACTGAAACATCAACGAAAAGAATGATTATCATAATTTCTGGTATTTTTCCGCTGCGCGGCGCCTCCGTTCTTGCCCATTCTTGCCTCATAGGTCCTTGATATAGGTCCTCGATTCCGTATAATTCCAGCTCACTCGGTCTCCAGGTCCTTCCCCAGCAAATGTTGTGCACAGAAATTGTCCCTTGTCTTCTCACAGTGGGAAGACAGCATTTGAAAGCTGTTGTTTTCAGTGGCTGTTGACAATTTGAAAACACAACAAAACCAACAAAGAGAATTGACTAATTCGGCCGTTGTTGACCGTTAAAAATATACTAATTCGGCTGTTGTTGATATGACAAAAGGAATGTTTTTCTATGATTTTCTCGGATTTCAGCAGAAAAATATCCATGCAAATCTATCAAGGTAAAACAAAATAACGAAACTCGTAATCAATATCCAACAGTTTTAGTAAAAAAGGGCCATCTGATTTGTATGATGCTTGAGTTTACATCATAAATCATATAGCGCCGGTTGCAATTATCATGTAGATAACCCTTTATGTGCTTAACCCTTTACATGCTTAACCATTCACCATCAATCAACATACTTGCTCTTTGTTGTAAATATATTTTCGTTTAAAGTGTATATGACACGAAAATTTTTATTGATGAATTTGACAGATTCGAGTGTGCTGAACATGAATATGGACATTAAACTTTCGAAAAGTAACTAATTTTTGTATTATAACAGTTTTGGAGTCGGTTTTGGCCTCCAAAACATGTCCCGGAGGACTGGGTCTAGTTTTCCGGAAATGACGCACATGAGTTGTGTCGATTACGAACTTAGATCGTATTCACCAAGAAACCGTACGGGATCGCGAATATTCATGCTACATGTCGTCAAATTTGTAGGAAGAATTAATGGGTGCAACTAGTTGGCAGTATTTCACCTACCAGAAGGAGCCATTGGTTCAATCCTCGGAGGATTCAGGTGAGGAACCAGCGATAGAGCGATGAAGATGGAAGTCTACCATCCAGGCTACTAGATTGTAGTCCCGAAACTATCCTTTGAGTGAATGGTAAGTAAAATAAATTCGTTCTGTTGTTCAGAATCAAGATTCCAATAGGATGGCATCTTGTTGCAAGGTTTTCCACAGCCGTAAACTCAACAGAGATTTGTTGGGCCTACTGTGCCATGTTTGTTATCAATAGGCTCGATTTCATTAGAAGAAGACAACTATTTGTCCGTTAAAAGTCTATGCAGCAACAAGTAGTCCATTTAATTAAATACACGTTATATATCTTAGCAAACTGAAATAATCAAGTTTTAAAAATTAGGCTAGGACACTAGCCTACTTTTTAAATTCTGTTTTTAAATTAAATTTTAAATTCAGTACAGTACCCTAACTAAATGTTAACTATTGAGTGCTAGGGGCCTACCTAAAGCCCTGTTTACACTACGCAAACTAACCTGGGTTCGCCCCGGGTTAGAACTAACCCAAGTTCGCCCCAGTTTTGTTTACACTGCCTTTTGCACATATGGCAGTGTAAACACGAACCTGGGGCGAACCTGGGCTAGTTAATATGCACGCATGCGCAGCATGGCAGTTATCTTAAGCGATCCATCGTTACCCAAGAAACAAAAATGGCTGACAATATCGCAATCGAGGGAAATCAGCTATGGGGAATGCATTTCTCAGACAGAGGATTATTAGAATCCTGATAGCTTTGGTTGGCTGTACCTTTGATAACACTGGGAGGTCTTGCGATAGACCTGTCTCCCAAAATGTTGTCCAGTTGATCTAAAAATTTGCAAGTTTTGCGGTTGTTTCCGGACTTATTATTGTTATCTTTAACTTTTTGTAATTTTGCTTCAACTGCTTGATCTTCTCCCTTATTTGGCTGAATGTTCGCGTGAATCCTGCTTCAGCCAATTTCTTCGCTATCTTTTCAAAAATAGGCCGCTTTCGAATACAACCGTCAAGCTGCTGCTGAATTCTTTCATCAGCCCATATGTGAATTAATTCTAAAACCTCTTCATCGTCCCATGTGGACCCTCTATCGGTTTTACTTGGGCTGTCGCTCATGGTTAATAAAATTTAGGTTCTCAAAGTGACACCAACTTGCATTAAATAACATGAGAAAAGAAATGTGAAATTGGCGCACTGTTCTTATTCTCTGCGAATGCACACGGTTCTACACGGACTAACCCAGGTTCGCCCCAGGTTTGCGTGTACACTGCATTTCGCGAAAGCTAACTCAGGTTCGCCCCAGGTCGAACCCACCTCCAGAGTTGGGTTAGTTTAACCCGGGGCGAACCCAGGTTAGTTGCGTTTACACTACAAAAATCTAACCTAGGTAAGTTCTAACCCGGGGCGAACCCAGGTTAGTTTGTGTAGGGTAAACAGGGCTTAAGCCTATATAAATCCTAACTAACTTGAAATTTTGAAGAAAAAAAAATAAAAATAAAAAAATAAAAAAAAAAATAAAAAAATAAAACCACGTCTATTTAATTTCATTTTGTAATCTGGTGCTTTTCTGCAAAAATCTATTTGTATAGCTGCTCAGGACTTTCGTCAGATTAAAAAAAAAAATTTGAAAAAAACGATAATTTAAAAAAAAAAAATTGAAAAAAGGAAATAATAAAAATAAAAAAAATTATTAAAAAAAAAACCCAAGTCTAAGACATTTCCTTTTGTAATGTGGTACTTCTCTGCAAAAATCTATTTGTATAGCTGCTCTGGACTTTCTTCAGATAAAAAAAATAAAAAAATTGAAAAAAAAAAATAAAGTAAAATAAAGAAAAAACCCAACGTCTATTACATTTCCTTTTGTTATCTGGTACTTTTCTGCAAAAATATATTTGTATAGCTGTTCTGGACTTTCTTCAGATATATAAAAAAAAAAAATTAAAAAAAAAATTGAATAAATAAACTAAACCCAATTCTATTATATTTCATTTTATAATGTTGTACATTTCCGCAAAAACTATTTGTATAGCAAAAACTATTTTAAAACTATTTTAAATTTGAACCATATCTTGACATCTTCTCGGATTTTACAATTAGGAGTAACTTTGCCAAATTACGCCTTAGT
>JAACYV020126671.1:0-12722 GCA_009936425.2 Chrysaora fuscescens
CTTGGGTTTCTTAATATCTAGCTTTCCTCTCCTATATTGTCATTTTACATGTTACATCAACTCAGTGTGGATAAACAGGCACATACATCTACCCCCTTAAAAATTTCGCAGAAAGCTTTGAGCCAAATTTCTAGGTTCCCAGAAAGAAAATGTTTTTCCCACCTCTGCAACGTGATAATCAATGAAATAACGGAAGATCGTCTTTCTCTCAGAGTTATTATGTTCACTTAAGATCTTGTGCGTTGAGCAGGGAATTGAATTTTTACAAATACTTACACTGGTAACACGGCGATAGATTTGAGCGGCGTTCTGACATTCCATGTATGGGTATTCACCAGTTGCCATTTCCAGCATACACATCCCAAATGCGTACACATCAACAGCTTCGTCGTATTTTTCTTCATACATCTCTGGTGCCATGAACTCGGGAGTACCTAAAACAACAATAATGATAATAACACAAGCTGCTGTAGAATTTATGTTGTTTACTAACCATAAGGAACCAGCAAATGGCAGCAAAGGAAGAACCCCACCATAAAATACAGGCTTTCTAAATAGGGCTGATGGTTTCTCTATCTTTTCTCCGTTCATATATAATGGTTTGGGTAGAGAGTTAAACAAACGACCAATAATGTTGCTAAATGAACAACTCCAAGGATACCGAAGAGCTCTACTAAACAGGGCTGATGAACTGTACATGTAGGAAAGTCGTCTGGAAAGGGGGGGGGGGGGTTAAGCAAGAGCGAGAGAAAGAGCTACAAAAAATCGTTTTCCCCTTTAACATGTTCGCTTGATATGTTATGGAATATGATATTAGCTGAGATGATCATAGGGGCGTATTTAGAAGTTTGGACACAAAATTGGGGGCAGGGTTAAAAGAGCACGAGTTTGATAAATAGTTTTGCGATACTGCACACCTAAATCGAAAAGTGAATTAAATATTTACCAATAACACTTTTTGCGAATGAAGCCTTTTTGAAAGTAGCAAGACCAAGATCACCAATTTTGATAAGGCCTGTTGTTCCATTGATGAAAATGTTATCACATTTTAAATCCCGATGAATAATGGCAGGGGTGCGAGTGTGAAGAAAATTCAATCCTTTGAGGATCTGCTTGCACCAGTTCTTCAGAATTTTGTCTTTAACAAGTTTGAAGCGCTTCAGATACCTGAGAAAAAGAGATGGATTAGAAACAACAAAACGTGAGCATTTTAATGACAGATGGAAACAGGAGAAGAAAACATACAGCTAACAGTTTCAAAATCTTGGCCTGTCGGAAATGAAACGCGGGCTCTCCAAAATATGGAAATAAAAGGGAAAGATTGATCGAAAACCGAAAGAATTAACCGTGCTCTCCGGTGCAATGGCGCTAGGCCGGGGGGGGGGGCTTTATCTGACGGGCACGTATTACAGGGAGGGGGAGTAGCAAACTTTTTAAGCAGAGCAGAGCAAGAGCGAACTTGATATTTAATAAGGCATGCAGTATAAAAATATGCGTTTAACGAGGTTTTTTAGACAATTTCTGATAATTTCTGGCGATAAGAGACAAAATCAAATTTTCTGTTGCTTCTTATACACAAAACAAAGGCTTTATGTTGGGTTACGATAATATTAAGCGATTAACAACGATCCCAACTTCTCACATTTTTGGGCTCATGATTAATGTCACTCTGACTACAAACCGCAAGCATTTGTTATAACGGATTAACAGAATGCACCCAGACGATGGTTAGCATAACAACTAACCGGGAAGGACTAGGAGCGACCCGGAACACTTGGGCATTTAGACATCGTCACAACAAGGCAAAATTTTGAGTATAGAATAGGAATACTTTCAAACTTTGATCTCGTACGCTAAATGTTTGGGCATTTAGACATCGTCACAACAAGGCCAAATTTTGAGTATAGAATAGAAATAGGACAGAAGGATTTGCGTTTAAGAACTGTTTGTCTTTGCTACTTTCAAACTTTGATCTCGTGCGCTAAATGTTTGCGAATGCATTATTCTCGTATCTAAAGCCTAAATACCATGATTAAATTTCCTAGCTCTAAATATAGCTAATGCATGCCGTTAAGCATCATTACTAAAGACAAATCACAATGACTATTTATTGCTTTTAGAGGATTCTGCGATTTAAATGCAATCAATTTTTCACGGCTTGTAGTTGATAAAACAATTAGAATACATTGTTCGGCTAGTCACAGCAACGCAGCACATTTTGAATCTTTAATCAGCCTTAAATTATTGAATTATCATTCCTGCTCCTCTATTATATTCACCCATTTCAGACGATTTCAATGGCAATAAAACGCTCATTGTGTATTCAGCAAGGCAGAAATGCTCGATAACGTGAACTATACAAACACAGCACCAGATAATTGCGAATTTTCTATTGCCAAAAATTTTATCCAATGATTAGATCTAATGATTGACCGTGGATACACTAAAGTCTGATTCCATGAACATTCGCCAGACACATCTGCCAACCACACGAAGAAATTTGTTCAAATTTTGTGAAATTCAGTCAAGATGTCTACCCGAGTAGGCCCATGCAATGCAGGAATCATGAAAAATGAAGTACTTTCTGCAACCCATTACGGGATGATAAAGCAAAAAAAATTTTTTAAAGTAAGAATAAAGACTAAAAAAGTAAATTGAAATCTAGCTATTTTTGGGAGAACATAGTACGAAAAAATAAATGGATACTTTGAAAAAGAAGAGGTCGCCATGAGGGTTGAAGCTAAAAATCGTAATTCTTTTTGCCGGTACTAGCTACTTCAAGGACTCAAAATCGCTAATCTTTAGTATGTCGTCCGTTTCGGGTCTATTCCTTATTCATGATGATAGTGACAAATAATGATGTTCGATGGGTCGATGGAAGAGTGATGATTCTCATTTAAGACACTGGAACGGTTTTAAGATAGTCTACGCTCCTTCGCAGAAACCCGCTTAGCAGGGAAGCGAGTTGTCTGACGCCGCATAGCTACAAATTCCCGCACTTTTAAACTGTTTTCACAAAGAGAAAAACACTGCTGCTAGAAAGAGGAACAATCAGTTAAGCTAGATACTAAAGGAGGTGGAGGCAAAAAAACAGAATTTGGCACACTATGGCCTTTCGAGTCTGCAACTGACAATTTGAAAATTAGAGCATACAGAGAGATGTTTTAGACAGGAACAATTAGAGTATGGCACAATTGTAAGGAAATGTTTGTCCTTTTTGCATCCGTCGCATGTTATTGCTTTATATATTCCAAGTCGTTTCGTTTGCTGTTTTAAAATTTTCAAATGGCTGTATCTATGTACATTTTTACACAGAGTCCAGAAAAAGTCACGGCTCCACGGCCGGCTGTGAGCCGGAGAAAGGCTTTGCTTGTTAATGTCATTTTTGAGGAAGGTTTACTTATCTGAAATCTAGCTTGAAGAAAATTTTCAGTTGCTAGGAAATTTGATCTAGGAAGTATTAGTCAATATTGAAAAGCTGAGGAAGATGTTGGGTTACACATGTGATTAAATTATGTACTATGGTTTCTACTTTTACGGCTATAAACAATGGAAAGAGCTCAAAAAATCTTGTTATTTTCATTTGATAAAGTGAGGAAGGTTAAACTTATAGAATTGGCAGCCGGAGGAAAGTTTGGAGCTTTTCTGGACACTGGTATAACATTATAAACATTGGAGTTGGCAACAAGTGATCTATCTCTATGTTCAAATTGAAGTTCTACCACGAAGAAAATAGCTAATCCTATCTCATCAATTCTATTTTTCTCCATGGAACTTCTTTGAAATTTAACCGTCGCTTCTGTTCATTAGTTATATTTCACTTTATTTTCAAGCAATTAAAGGGAAATATGCCTTCCGCAAATACGATCATGCCGATTTGGAAAATGTTGATTTCTTCCCCCTTAAATTTACAATTTCCTCCATCAAAAGCACGATGAATAAAACTAGGATGATTAGATTATTTGGTATGTGAGACTCGGCGGAAAACACACAATCAACTTTCCTACATCATACAAACATTTGTCTATCACTGGTAAATTTGTGTTGGAAGGCTGCTCATATATGAATCAGTCTATCTATTCCCCTTTTGACTATTGAAAAACAAGATTTCAATCTCACACCGGTATTTGTGGAAGGATAATTTGATACTGACGTGGAAAATTCAAGGAAACAGTGCAGAGGGAGAAAAAGAGTGGCTTTTTTACGAGCCTGTGCCGATGGGTTGCGTTGCTAATGCCGCACATGAGAGGGCGGGCGTGACAAAGCGCGGGTTGCTGATGGAAAGGATAGGGCGCTGTGAAAAGCCTACGTCCAGCAAGGACAAGGCACTTGAAAGAAGAAGACCGATATCTGTGCTTGACTGTGAGTGTATGTTGCGCAAATAACATCGCACTTTGAAGAGGTATAATGAATGGGCCTGGTCATCATCCCAATTTTACAGCCACAAAGGTCCAGAAGATCAATTCCGGACACTGTTGTGGAGTTTCACAAATGTGAAAACATCATTCGCTGACAAACAACGATAGACGACGTGATCTGTATCTGGACAGACTCGATGAAATATGAATATCAGAAAATTGGGTAAACAGAATAAAATGTTCCAGGATAAAGCTCATTTAGCTATATCTAATTACTCGGATAACCCAAGCTGAATCATGGTTCAAGACAGAAGCATAACAGCCATTCATCCACTTTATCTAAGCCTTCAAAAATACGTCAATCGACATATTATTGGTTTTTAATCTTACGAACAAAATAACCACCAAAACCAAATAGATAAAAACAAAATAGAAATATATAAGACAGTTCCACTCAATGATATTCTCTAAGAGTTTTTGGCGGCATAGAGTTTTTAGGAAAGAGGGGGCTAGCCTATTTTTCCGGAGAAAACTGTTCAAAAAAACTTTAAATGCCAAGAAATAGTTAAATAACTAAACGTATCGGGCATAACCCTTCTTCAGTAGTGAAAAAAAAATAAAGCACAAGGGCAGTTAAGTGGAAGAGTTTGAGAGATTGAGTAGGAGAAAAATAGAACATCAAAAAGAATTTGAAGCCTAACAAAGAAGTAGACAGCAGTGAAGGAGAAAAAAAGAGATGTCACCGCAATTAAAATGCCAATGAAAACGAAAATTGTTTATTAAGTCCATGGGGAAATAAAATCCAAAATTTAAAAAAATTTTCTCTAAGGTTTTTCTCTGTATGTTGCATATCGGTATAGCTTTCAATACAACTGCGGACATATCTGTTACTCTGTGTCCCGGCAAATTAAAATGTCTTGAAACAGTGCTGTCAGCATTACCAGCACGTTCTGCATTCTCATGCATTTTATTTGCAACATTTCGCAAATGTTTACCAAATCGAGTATTATGTTGGCGGAAACTCTCACAAATTTCGCATTTTAGACACCTGATGCAGAATATCATTCAAGAGGATGAGCATGTAAAGGTCTGAGTGATGTTGAAATTGGAGCGATTATTGGTTATTTTTCTGAAGAGACTATATTGTCTGATCTTAAAAAACATGGAATTCAATGATTTAGTAGAGCTAAGTGATTTAGAAGAGCTTAAACCTATGCTATCTCTTTATCTCGCTATCTCTAACTCTTTATCCACGTAATATAAACGCGTATAAACAGATTAAGTCCCAGACCTAGAAGCTCAAATCAAATAGCCTACAGCCATCCTTACAGCAGACACATCCCTACAAAGGGTTCTCGCAATCTCTTTAGCTAAGATCACATAAAAACCCACATAGCTATTCTTACTAGCCAAACCAGCATACAATGCACTAAGTTTGCTGTTTAGAACACCAAATTAGTTCTTAGCGAAACATCCATCCCACTTTGGTGCCCCAACAACGCCCGAACTGCTTCATAGAACGAGCAGCGAAATTACTTTGGTCTTATTTGCCATTTTCATCGAGAAAACAAGGGTTAAAGGCGTAAGGGACGCTTTCAAACATGCCATCTGTCTCCTGGGAACTCATAAATCTTTCCAGCGCACATCAGGAGCAGTATCAGACCCCGTTAACATGACCTCAGCACCCCACCGGCATGGAATGACACCATCTGTTTTTTGGCCTCCCGCTCATAGAATGCAAATGTGAGTTGGCTGTCACACCGGCATAAAACCTTGCAGGCCAGCCATACCGGTTTGGTATCGATATTGTGTAAGCGGGAACTGATTTTGTGTCGCTGTGGTTTCATACGCCAGTCAACAATTTTTATACCAAAGTAAAATGTTACTCATTAAACCCCCTAATTTCGAATTCGAAATAATTCTCTTCATATATTCTACCGTAACAAGGTTATAAGCGTTTTCGGTGATTCGATTGAATTCTTGTAAAGAAACATTTTCGGACTTTTTCACTTGTGCCTTTATTATCTGAACAACTTCAAATACCACAAAAAACATACTGATTGCTTCTTCTTTAACAGTTCAATTTCCTATTTCAGCTAGGGGATGCTCTCTACCCACTAATCTATACCATCAATACCAAGTATAAAGAGGGCTGCCCTTTACAGAAATTCCCATTATACAAATCAGTACAGGTACATGTGTGTATAATTGTCTGCCCACTTCAGGTATCATATATTTTGCTTTCTGTATTGTAGGTTTTTTTGGATTTTGAGAATTTAAAAATGAAAGATGGAAGTGATCTCAGCTATATCTTACAAAATCCACTGTCAGCGTTAATATTCAGCAGAAAAGAAAATGGAAGGCTCAATAGAGAGGGGAGCCTTTCAAAAGTTTTGCCCAGGAATTGGGGGATATTTTAAGGGGGCCAAACAACAGCTGCTTTGCAAGCTACTTGGATTCTGATAAAAGAGAAATGTGTCGTAGAAGTAACTTACGTTTTCAACGTTCCTGACGTCATCAATTCTGTAACCAAAATCAGTTTTCTGTCCTTCCCTCCTTTGCCCACTGAGCTTTCCCAGTATTCGTGAAATTTTACAATATTCGGATGTTGTAATGTCTTGAGCATTTCTGATTCTTCTTTGAAGCGAGCCCGATCCGATTTCGACAGCTTCCGATCCTGAAATCATAAAAAGAAACATTAAGACTTTTGCTAGGTATAAGAAAATGTATTTACCCCTATTACTCTTTTCGAGTCGAGTTGAGTATTGCGCCGTGTCAGAGGCTGCCATTTGCGATGATCTCATTGGATCGGTAAACTCCGATGACCACGCAGAACAACCCGCGAAGATAGGTGAGTCGTTGTCAGGATGTGGCGCGCTTTTCCTCAACGTTACCTGCAAGCGTCAGATGTTCGTTTTGTTGCTTTCTGGCCGTATGGCCGAGAAAACGGATTTTTCGCGTCGCGATTGTGCAAAGCATGCTTCTACTTGTCGATGCCCGTTGCAAGACTTCGTCGTTACTCTCCTATTCGCCTATGATTTATAAATGCTAAACAAACTTCCTGAGCATAGGCCTAAGTCTGTTACCAAATGGTCTAAACTAGTTTATGTAAAAATCAAAACTGCCAAGCACACTTTCTTGAAAACAAGCTTATAAAACCTAGAACAAGCTCACCATCATAATAACTACACGCGAAGGGTAAAAACTACTAACTAAACTGTTGTAACCACTGCCCTTTGCCTTGCGTCAGGCTCATGCCATAAGGCCAGGACCTTTGAGAGGGGGCAGCAAAGAGATCACCACGGCAATTACTCTATTGCTTCCTAATTAAGGCACCTGTCATTGGTGGCCTAATTAAATTTGCCTAATTGGGCCTACGCTTTCCGCTGGCGACACATTGCCATTACTCGAAGAAAGGCAACAACGAATAACCATCACAAAGCGTTCCTCTAGCACACGGTGCTGTGCTACTTCAATTATTCATATCGATTGGTGAAAAAGCACACGAGATGTACTTGAATCAACACGATGTCTGGGGCTCAAATGAAAGTAATATCAGTTGGTACCAGTGGATGATAATTTATTTAGCGACCAACAAGTACGCGTTTGAATGGCGCCTACATTCATCAAAATCTCGCAAACTTTTTCATCCAGGCAGCCAAATAAACAACTATTATTCACAATGGTTTTATCAACGATATCATGCAATGATCGATGTTTTGCAGGAAAATAACACCAGGAAAACCATCTAAAAGAACGAATAACACCCGGAAAATAATTTAAAGAAAAAATATTTTCGTCTCTCTTTCATCTCGGATTTGATTGCGAGCCTGATCTGACATAGTCGAACTTCTATCAGATAGGCCAGCTATTCTTGCCGCTGCATAATTTTCGCCAAAGAGTCAAGAACAATAGACCATAGTAACGCACACGCAAGAATCTTGGACAGAAAACAACTCTTAGCTAAAAACTTTTGCGACACTTCACTAATGCTGATTGGATGCCACTGTTGGCTTAATCTTGAGAAAGCGCGCGCAATCCCGCAATGGCTACTTTAGGGAATGAAAATCAACATAAAACTTTCTATGTCGCATTCTCGATGACAAGGCAAACATGAAGGGGGAGGAGGCTAGTTCTTAGGTAGATAGCTTCAATGGCAAAACGTTAGTAGGTCCTATGTTCCCCGTTTATTCTTTGGTTTGCTACCTTTCTACCAGAATGATTTTGATCAAGTGATGTTCACGTTTGCCGTCTACTACCGGCATTACTGTTTTTGTTAGTTTTAACAAATTTTATACTATAAAACACACGCTCCAAAAAACTCAGTTTCGTTTTGAACAGGACTACGACTGGGGATGCGACCGCGGAAAATGCCAGACGTCTAAAATCTCAGTCCCGTATGCTAGCCGGCGTTCTAATCCTAGGCCTTGCTCTAACCGAAAGATAGAAAACTCATGCGCAAAAAATCATAGCTGCAAGAAAAGCACTCTAGAGAGAAGGGGAACATCTGATATTTTACTTTAAATGTGACAAATAAGATAAGGACTGCAAGCTTGATGTTGTCATTTCTGATCTTCCCCGAACACTCTCTAGTTTGTTCCTAACCCTCGCCCTTCTAACATCATAGATCTGAGACCAAGACTCGAACAAATATATGAAACCACGAACAGGAGAATTTGTTATGCAATTTTTCGCAGATCTCGACAATGGCAATGTTCACCAAAGACTATAATTATCGCATATTGTTGTGATGTCGGTGACTTTTCTTAAAAAATCAACATCGATAGCTGTCTAGCAGAGACAATGAATTTTAAACATGTTTTCTTACAATACAAGATAGTATGAAGGCCATCTTGACCACAAGGAAATCCAATGAAACGATGGGCTAGTTAAGTCACGTGGAGCTCTGCTAGATCGGTCCATTGGAAATGCGGCAGACTGTGAAGCCTGGGGCTAGAGTGGTGTCGAAAGCACGACTTGATTTATATCATTGCGAAGGAAGCCTTGACAACTTCATAAAAATAACTTGCTTAATGTCACAGACCTAAGAAAAAATAATATTTAAGAATATCTTGAGAAGCTAGTGTCAGACTATGTTCAAATATGGTTTGTGGGTGACTCTTAATCAAGAAAATCACAGTAAATCTACCAACATTAATGGTTAAGGGCTTTGGCGAAGATCTTAGAGTTGTAATATGATATTAGTATTGTAATATTACGTCTGTGAGTTCAACAGGGTTCGCTACTATTATGTTTTCAATTTCTTCCACATATTAAAATTTTGTACATATGACATCTTTCATAACTATCAAAGTCCCTTTTGATAAATGACAACTCTGGAAAAGATTAAGTTCATCATAAATGAATTTTTTGTTAAATCCTACTATTTAGTTGAAAACTAGTAAACATTGCAAATTTCCTCCGCAGAGGTCTATTCCTCATGCTGTCGCATAAAGTGGCCGTATTTCACCACCAGCCACAACAACATTTCCAAATACTAGCTTGATTCAAAACAACCAGTCGCCGTGAAGGTTCTATAAACCTACACCATGACCTTAGCTGGTCCATCATAGACTAGGCCTATAAGATCGGCACAGGTAATGCCTCCGGCGGATTCTAAAGACCTGTGATTTTCATAAAACAATGATTATTTCATTATCGATCATCAGTCAAGTGAGATCATACTAATTTATGTTATTTGATTGATTTTTACAAAAAAAATTCCTACGTTCATAAACATAAGAAATTCTGTAAACTATTTTTAATAAACAAAAAAGGTTTGCTCCAGACCTCAACGTTGCTTAAAATATATGAATTTCAACCCTAAAAGTTGCTTAAGTATAAAAACCATTTTTGCTTAACTATTCTTACTGTTTAGGGAGAAAATGCATTGTGAAACGTTTCTTGTAGTTTAATAAACGTCAATCATTAATAATGTCAGAAGGGAGCTGCTTCTCACAAAAACCAATAGGATGAATTGAAATCAAAAGATTCATAGAAGAACATGTTCATAAATGTCTTAAAAATAAAACAACAGAAACATATTTGTAATAACCATGAATGAATAATCAATAGCCTTTTAGCTTTTAGACGTCTTTTTGCTTGCTGGGTAATTTTGTGGTTGCGTAGGTTAGCACAGTCCAGCCCAAAAAGTTGCTTAGCAATTTGGCTGTCCAGCCCTAGTTTATTGACTGGTTGCTTATTAAAAAAAGTGTATTTGACCGAGCTTTTGAATTGGTCAACTTTAGTCATAAATGCTGCACGTTGATTGACTATTCAACAATGTAAATAAAAACTGGTGAATCAACAAAATTTCAATCATACATTGAAAATATTTTTATCCGATACATTTCAAAATAAATTAAAACTGTTATTGAGGTGAACATATCTAAAGCGATTTGAACAGCACTCTAACTTCATTCCTAAACCACAATTCAGTGAATACAAATTGAAACCACCAAATATACCACTATTACCACTTTTCTATAGAATACAATACTAGGCCTACTGAATTTTCATTCTCGTTATCTGTATTAGGTATTACAACGGAAATCAAATCAAGATGGATCCAAGAATGTGGATAAATTTGGTTAATCATTGAGTAAAGCCAAGGTTCTTCGATTCTTAAAGATGACCTGAAGCGAAATTCTTTATTGATGCAAGTGAAGAAGACTTTTGAATGATAAAAAGTTCTGCTTAATTTTTCTTTTAATATCTCATTTCTTAGAAAAAAGTTATCCACTGATTTTAAGTACCAGCAGATGAAGTCAATTTGTTTGCAACTTACTAGGATAATATATGGAAATATAACTTAATTTATCTTTGAAAGTTTACAGTTGCAAACATTAGGTAAAGATAAATTGTTCAACAAATTAATATGATGTTAAGAAAGGATTTGTTATTGGAAAAAAATGTTTCTGACTAGATTTGCCCAAGGAAACTTAGTTAACCTTGCATGTTAGCTTGACTCCTTGCAAACAAAATGACGTCATTAGCCAATCCTACAGAATAGAAGCCTGGAAACCAGACCCGATCTCAAAGCAAGTAGTGGTCTACAGGCTAACAGAAAGGCTAACAGAAAGGCTATCAGGATAAGTCAAAAATGAAAGAAGGTATCAAAGCATTATAAACCGAAGTTTATAGCCTATCAACAGTGCTGTTTATTTGCATCAATAACAATTTTTGTTTCAGGCCGCCTTTAACTTCCAAAGAAAACACACCAAATTGATGCGATGAAGACATGGCAGAAATCTCGGCTCGTCTGTGAAATCTTTGAAAAATAAAACCATTCTGGATGTTATTTTTTCTTCACTCAAGGGCATTTTAAATGAACAAGTATTCGATTTATCAAGAGAGATTTCCCATATCCACACTGCCAATATCTCATGTAGATACCATGCATAGATATTAACATACAAAATGGAACAGAAAACGGGGCTAAAATGTTCTTGGGAATCTCGCGTCAGTGCAGTTCAATTGATAGTGTTGTAAGCCCTTCAAGATATTAGGGCGGGAATGGGAAATCTGTGTGACAACAAAAAGAACTAACTATGTCATGTTGCGTTAGATTTCCTGCCTGTGAGACAGTAAATATACTTGCTGGTAGAAGCAGAGGAATCTCAAAAAAGGCGTACACAAGATATTGTTGCAGACAAAATGGCTTTCTTACACAATTGCCTTCAGTAAAACAATCCTCGCAATGCGTCAGCATGACAATCTTCTATTAAAGGATAAGCATAATTCACACCTTAAGTGTCAAATAGGGTGTTGAGAAATATGCAGAAATTTTTATTCAGCCGAGCTATCCCGCTAAACAACGAATACTCAAAAAGGCAAACTATTGAACACAAATCTTTTTCTATATATCATCGAAATCTATAACAAGCGTCGAAATCTATAACAAGCCTAGAAAATGCCCCAGAACTCAAAATTTTCTAAAATTTTCACGAATTAGGTACTAGAAGGCTCTTCATAGTCTTCACAGTAAAGGGAAGATGCATGATAGCAGAGAACATTGTAATATCATAATATATCAATGATTTGTATTGAACAAAACCAATTAAGCGACGAAAAAAGTTCATAAAGACATGTAGAAACTGGATATTATTATAATTATCATTTCGGTTTCTTTTCATTTCTTTTACGACGAGAAATTAATTGTTTATAATTATTTATAAAGTTTCTTAAATATTGAATGAGTACTGAAAGTGTTTAACTTTTTAACGACCTCAGTCGAGCAGAACTGGATTCTTATAAACTGGTTTAATAAAAAATGTCTTATTCCAGGGTGGGAACAGCACTTCATCATACTACTGTGTCAAAATGACCTGTGTTGCATTTTGCCAGTAGCAAACATGTCAACAG
>JAACYV020127116.1:0-10231 GCA_009936425.2 Chrysaora fuscescens
TGGATGTGTTGTTTTTCGGTCTTCTGTGCAAGGGGTGGATTGTAACCAAGTTATAATTATTATATGTATTTTAAACGCATTCGATGCAACTGCGCAGCATCTTTGCTCAAGGGTCTGTGTCGTTTCCATTTACTCAAATCACTGAAACCTCAATAAACAGAATTATTATCGTTATTACACTTCTTTCTTAAGCGCTCGATGCGACTGCGGGGCATAATCGCTGAAGCTGCTGCGTCATTTCCATCCTTAAATCACTGAAACCTCAAGAAAAAGAATTTTTTCTATAATTATTTTGATTTCTCCACTGCGTGGCGTCTCCGTTCCTGCCCAATCTTGCCTCGAATGAGTGGATTTTTTGATATAGGTCATCAATTCCGTGTAGTTCCAGCTCACTTAGTTTCTCAGGTCCCTTCCTGGCAAACTCCGTGCATAATAAATCCGTGCACAATAAATCCACAGTCGACTTGAGAGCTGTCATGGCGATCACACATCGATTGACATTTGAAAGATAGCAGAACAGCAATCCGATTGACATTTGAAAGGCAAAAGACGAATGCGTCCTTTGTCTTGTAACAGTGGGTAAACAACATTTGACACAATGGAAAAGCTAGGCCAACAAAAACACAGAACGTTTTCGGCTCTTGCTCGAAAATTCCAAGGAAATTCACGTAAATAAAACGACATAAAGCAAGCAGACTTTCGGGGCTTTGGTCGTGAGAAAGAATTTAAAAAAAAAACAGAATTTGCTTCAAGCAAGATCCGAAGCAGTAAAGCGGAAGGGCCTTTGAGAAGCGAAGATTGAAATTCGTTTTAGATCGAGGATGGCGAGCCCGTGAGAAGTAAGTTTACAAAATAAAATAGGTTTGACACAGCTCATGCAGTAGGGGCAGACGACCAGGGGTAAATAGAGAAAAGAAAGAACGCTGACTGCTAGACGGTGCAGTTCTAAACAAAGGATTTCGTGATACATACAAACAACAAACATACAAACAAACATTTGCGCATTTAAAATAGATATGGACAAGATATTAGTATTGTTGTCAAGGATTGAAAAACTTCCTGCCATTTTTCTATAGTGCAAAATGATTCGGAACACAACAATAACCTTTTCGTAAACAAAAACAATTCAGAAAAGGCTCTACAACACATGAAATAAAATGATTTGGCCTTTGTTGATATAGGGGCTTCATATTACAATTTTGTGTATTGATTGAATGAAGGGTTCCAAAAGTGCTATATAGACAACACTATCTATTTGGGCTGCTCACGTCTTCCACGCCGTCCACAACAGTGCACTTCAGACACCTCTAGTCTCTTAATTTTGACCACCTACATTGTCCACACCGTCAACCTATATAACAGAGAAGACTTGTCCCTCTATCTTGACCGTCCACCTCGTTCACACATTTGACTATGGACACTGACATTTTTGTAGGGTCTTTAATGGGGTTTTGGGTAGGGATAGGGTTAGTGTTAGAATTTCAGGGACTAAGTTGGTGGTATAAGGCCTATGTGTGGTGCATTTCGGAACTAGCGCCAAAAATTATTTGGGGGTAATGAAGTAAAACAGGTTTTGGCAATTCAGCCAATTATTTTCCATCCTGTTTTTTGTCGGTCTTCTGCGGAGGAGCCTTCTCCCATTCTCAAAGAAACGTAAATTCATGTCGTGTTTAGCATCGTTTATATGATATCAATACTTATTTTGTGGGCTGGTCACGCTCAATTTCACTTATTATGGTTTATTTATGGTTGAGCATCGGTATCCTTCTGGTTCATAAAGATAAAATTATTGAAATTTGTATGTTTTATTTATTGTGCTATGCATGGTGTAATTATGATATTTGAGAACAGATTTGTCTTTTATTTCACCTAGGCAACATTGTGTCGTCAAATAGTGGTAACTTACATGAATAAGAAATGTTGTTGAGGCAGCTGTTTCTGTTCTGTTGGCTGTGTATGTTGCAAAAGGTACGACTGCCTAATCATCGTTAAGGAAACGAAGGCGCAAAGAGTAAAACAGAGCTTTGGCTTGGAAATTATATTTGAAATTTGCTTTCTGGGCATTCTATTTGTGATGGAAATCAATAAGCTGCAATCATTGAAGCTATATTGGGCAACTGATGAAGGTCTTGGAAACGCCAAGATTGTCAAAAACTAATTCCATTTTTTTATATTGCGTGATGAGGTCATTTTGCACATAATGGGACGTGCTAGTGACCAGCGATTCTTTAGTAGCTAATCGGTATAGAATAATGATTAGCTACATAGCATGTTTTAATGAATAGGGGTTTCATAAGCATGTAGATAACAGTTTAGTACAAAAGGCTACATAATGAAGCAACACGCCAGAGTATTTCCATACATCGATTCTAAGATGGACAGCGCTTGAGAAAGGCCGTTTTGTGTGCTATGCTGTGCATAGGGAATCGGAATAGTCCAACTTCGTGCTTACGTACTTCTGTTTGCATACCTAAGCATACCATGTTTCTTTCTCCTGTCGTCTCTTAGACACTCTTGCTGGGGCTTCGCATTCAGCTTCAGATCCTCAAGATTATCTTCCGACATTGAACGCAGACAAAAAAAAGAAAGATCACCAAGATGAGCTTTTAGAGGCAAATTTAGAGCAGAAGGATCAAGACCCTAAAGATAATTTTCCGACATTGAACACAAACGAAGATAAGGAAGATGAACAAGATGAGCTTTCAGAGGCAAATGTCGAGCAGAAGGATCAAGACCCTGAGGATCATCTTCCGACATTGGACGCAGACAAAGAAAAGGAAAATGCATTCGATTGCTTGCATCTTTTTGAGCCTGTTTTCAAGATTGGTTTGACTCCTTTGTGTATTTCAAAATATTTGATAAGATACTTTTCCTAAGGGATAAGTATAAGACTATTCTTAAGGATTTCCAGAAAAAGACTCTTGCATCTTTGATGAATTTAGCGGAGATGTTGTCTTGCCCTGGTGATGTACCATTTGTTAGTTGTTTAATGGCGTTTGGTATACATCATCATCGGGCCTATACTATAGCTTGCTTGCACGTGAAGATTTTGCGCAGTTCAAACAGCCCATATG
This sequence comes from Chrysaora fuscescens, assembly GCA_009936425.2. NCBI lineage: Eukaryota > Metazoa > Cnidaria > Scyphozoa > Semaeostomeae > Pelagiidae > Chrysaora > Chrysaora fuscescens. The sequence goes on from JAACYV020127116.1 coordinate 3,075, forward strand.
GTCCCACTTACGGTAAGAAACACGACCCAGCGGAACATTCGTGCTTAAACTTCAAGTCTATTTGACTCAGTCTAACTTTTAAAGTCCCCTTTTCTGCCCGTCTGCTAATTCTTACCCTTTGCCCTCACTTCCGAAAACGCAATAAGGCAAACCCTGTACGCTGTGGACAAAGGAGACAAAACAAAACTTGCTTTGTTACAGCCCACCCCTTCCACAAAATACGCGCAACGGTAACGAGGCACATTGGCTGTATTTTAAATCTGTCACGAGCTATCATCAAGTTTTAGACAGCCTTTGTAAGGGGCTCAGGTTTATTTTCATTAGCATGTAAGAATTTTACTCTCTTTTCTAACTTGAAAAAGCCAGAATAAAAATATCTAACATACAGATATCTTAATTAGTAAGTAGTTTTCCAAGAAATAAGGCAAATTGTATTTGAAGTTATATTAATAGTTTAAATTTCTTAAAAATAGCAATATCATCTTTAAATAGTTTAATCTTTGGTGCACTTAATCATAACTTTTATCGCTCCATTTGTTGACGAAGCGTAGCATGTTTGGAACGCCGCCAAGCTTTCTTCAAGTGAAAAACGGTGTGTTATCAGAGATTTTATATCTAACGTTCCACCAGCAACCATTTCTAAGGCAGTCTGATAGCTAAAAATACAAACAAAATATACTTTTTACAATAGAGATCTTTCAAAGTCATACGATTGCCTTCATACGACCACCTCATAGCAAGGCATCGGGTCTATCAGTAGCGGCGCCAGCCGCCAAAAAGCGAGGGGGATGTATGGAAAGGTTTTCAAGGCTGCGCCCTTTTTAATGCTAGGAAACGCCATTTTACGAATAGGGAAAGCCTTATTTACAATGAGGGAACGCCCTTTAATTGTCTGTCAACAATAAAGAGTGAATGAAGCTGTCCAAATCTTAGGACTCACAGGCCAACGTGGCGCCACCACTGGGGTCTATGGATTCTATCTTACAGAGATCAAAATACGGCGAAAATTGGGTTTCTTCAAAGCAAAAGTTCTTAGTCCACTTTTATTCAAAATTTTAATCGAATTTATCTCCCTAACACAGAACAACATAGCATAAAGAACAACATCTCAAGTAATATCTCATTTCTATTACCCGATTTTCAATAGCTTTCAAATGTCTTGCGATTGATCTGAAGCAAAAATGATTTAGTGGTCAGCGAAATTAAACAAACAAGAGGAAAAGGCTTCTCTTACCAGTTAGCATATCGAAATATCCCACGGATATCAACTTCTCTAACCAAGGCATTTACTATTGGAAAACTAATTTCTGATTTTCCCATTCCAACAATAACAACAACTCCACCTGACCTGGTAGCCTAAATAAAAAAACAAGCATTTAATAACGATCCGTGGCCCAACATAAAGGCTATACAGCAATTTCTTTTGAAAACTCGTTCTCAGAAGGTCGGCAAGGTTTTGAAAATTACTCTACACAGATAATAGATCAAAAGAGCATTGTATTGCAGACAGTGATTTGATGTTCCTTATATCATTTGTAAAGCAGCCCAACAACAACTTCCGTGAAGAACTAGAATAACTTTTGAATAACTAGTTAGAATCCAATGCGCTATAAAAGACGTTCCATCCACTGGTTGGAGTGTTTCGACGAAATAGAATGCCTTAGAATATGGTTAAAAAAAATACAACAAAAAGCTTACTAGCCAAAGACGAAAGAATAACAGAAAAACAGAAAAACCAAACAGATCTTCTCTAGACCTTATATATTAAAAACTTCCATATCAACTTGCAGCGACATAATAAACCTTTTCCAACATGACGAAACAGAAAATAATGCAGGTGAAACAATTACATAAATTGCTGCGTGAATGCTGGATTCAGCTCCTGTGCATTCAACAGCTTTATCCACTCTTCCAAACTCTTTCTTTACTTTCTCAGCCATGGTTAATCCATCATTTGTTGCAGCTTGAATCACATGGTCAGCACCCAACTTTTGAGCCACTTCCAACCTATTCTTGTCCAGATCTAGAGAAAAAACGGATCAAATGTAGGGTAGGACATCAACGGTCAGTGTGACTCTCGACATGGGGTCTATCGTTTCAATTTGCCGAAAAGAATTACGGTCCAGTGTAGCCTGTAAGCTTCTCCTTCCATATAGAAAGCACTACGGTAATTAATTCATTAATGTATTAGGAACTAATGTAGGTGCTATGTAAAAAGCATAATACCAAAGAAATGGCTTACAAGAGATTTAAACTTTTCAAATTACCCCTTTTGTATTTAAATAATTGTGTAAATCGAGCAACAAACGAGGAATCACTTCTAAGAAATAAATAACTCAGAAAATCACAAGAGACAAGTACGGAAAAAACTTGAAATATTTTTTTAAGCAGATAAAAGACAGTGGATAATCGACATATATATTCGTAAAACTCCTACCTGTAACGGCAACTTTACTAGCTCCACATGCCTTGGCTGTTAGTAAATTCATCAAACCAATAGGACCTTGAAAAGGTATCGTAAAGCTAGATAGCTAGATTGCTACTGAAATCTCCTTTTAACTTGAACTTAGTATGTCAAACGGACAATGTGATTGACTGCTACCTAATTCCATGCACCGGCCAAACAAGCCTGACATATATATTGCATTCATTTCATCAAAAATAAAATATAGTGTTGGGAAAACCCGGCCTTCCCCGAAAAAGGAAGGGGTAATATGGGAAACAAAAAAATATTTTGGTTGAGAACTGCAACAAAAGAAGGAATTTTTAGCACACTTGCTACCACACTTAGAACACATATTTAATCCCCAAGGAATTCACAGTCCAGTAGCAGTCACAGTTAAGGTATTGTTTCAAGAACTACGTGTAGAGGAAATGGAATAGGAGGGCCCCATAGCAGCAGAATTATTCTATTTGGGAGGCATGGTAAAAAGATCTTCACGATGTAGACAATTTCCATTTCTAGGTGTGTTTTTAACCTAGAAAAAAGGAATTGGGGAATATGAGTGGCATTTCTTTCTCCAACAATAACTCCACTGCCGGAATTCAGAGTAACAGAGGCAGCTCCATTCACTGATTTTGCAGGACCACTGTATTACAAGGCAAATTAAGGTATGTATGTATGTTACATTATGTTATTCTCTTGCAGCATTACCAGAGCTTTGAAACTCGAGCCTGTTCATCACCCAACCATCTCCATTTATATTTGTCTTTGGGTCGCTTTTGTGCTAGAAGGGGAACACCTGCATTGATGTGTCGGACAATGTCAAAAGCTTTGTATCTGCTGATAAGCTATTGAAAAACTGCCGAGAGCAGGTCTTTTCAGATTTTTGGAATTTTCAAAAGTATTCATTAGTGGTTTAATTTAGAAGATTGAGAGTACCTGGAATTTCAGACAATTTACCTACCAGTATGAAGAGCTAGAAGTAGACGTCTTGAAGCCTTCTCACTGATTGTTTGGACACCGATTGTCACCTTTGTAAAAAGGAACTGACAGCAACTAGAAGCATGATTTTTACGATGAGAGTTCTATCTTATCTTCTGTTTATATTTTTGTATATTTAGTGTCTTTGTAAAACTTTATCCTTTAGAGAATGCACGAATGAAGACATTTATGGAAGGACAAAAGGACAAGGAATGTCAGAAAGAGGACGAAAATAGTATAGAGAACGGGAATCAAAAAGAAGGATGTCCAAGTAGAGCTGCAGCGAAGGACACACGGGGGGGGGGGCTAAGTTTCTGTTGGACTCTTAATGATTCAGCGAGGGGATGGCATTGGAAAAATCTCGCTGTTTTCGCTCTCTCGTATTATCAAAAATCTCGCTCTATTTCTTTCAGTATTTTATCCCTATTAGCTTATCGGTGTTATGCAGCTATTTTGATTCCAATCATTCAGTCCTGTTCACGTTTTGGGCGACAGCCTCGGTAAGATGTGCTTGTGAACGAGGTTTCGGAAACTGACTAACTAGTCACGTATTCATGGCTTAAAAAAATACAGAAACTAACATAACCAGAACTATGTCAGCTGTTGAATTGGATTGGGTTATATTTTCACGCCCATATAGTGTATTTCTTTATTTGAATCTCATGATAAGCACTGTAATTTGTAATGCAAGTTAAAAGTCAGAAATAAAAGAACCCATAAGGATTGATAAAAAGTGAAGATAGCATGGGACAAAAAAGTTGTATTTTTGAGTTGATATCTTCAAATAAAACTACCCGTAGAGCACGTGAGTCTGAGAGAGAATTCTGCAACAGAAATCTTATTTCATTGAAAGACTATAAATGACAAACCTGCCCCACATATCAAAACACGATCACCATTGGAAATGCCAGCTCTTCTACATGCATGAACTGCGACTGACAATGGCTCAAGGAAAGCACCCTCTTCAAAGGAAACGTTGTCAGGAAGTCTAGAGATTTACAATGGCCACGATTAGATAAAAACGGCAGTAAATAGAGATTATGGCAATCAATATCATCATAATCAGGAGAGACAAATTCACAAGATGAAGCGATGTCGCAGGCGATTTTACGAAAAGAAGAAAATCCGACCAAAAAACTTCTTTTTCGAGATTTCGAATAGTTTGGATGATTAACACAATTCAAAAGATGTATCTGAGATTCTGTTCAAGCATAACAAAATCTATTTTTTTCTTTTCTATAGGGCATTGTTGGAAAAACCACTATGTTTATTAATGAAAATGCATAGCATAAAATATATCATTTCGTTTTCACGTTGACTTAGCAACCCGAATGCGTAATAACCTCGGTTAATTAATAGCCCAGGTGTTGAATAAGAAATGAGTAGTTATAAAAGTGGCTTCAGAATTTATTTAGAGTTGAAGAATTTAGAAATTTGCAACAATCAAATTCTAAATTCTTAGAACCTAAGAACAGAATAAAGAAAGTAAAAGAGCATAGAAATTGCGATTATGACTTTTATTGCAATTATTGATGAAATTATCGATTATAATAATCTGCCTTCTAGTGAGAATGTGTTGGTTTCGTTTAAAAGAATAGAAAGATTTCCATTAGCCATCTCAACCCGTTTTGTGCATTTACCTTCAACCTATTCTAATCTATACGAATTGTACTCGCTAACTTACCTTTTATAACTTTCTTCTTCGAAATGTTTTTGTTTCTGATGAATTAGTAGGCCCTTATGAATTGTACAGCTATTTGCCGATGAATCTTGCTTTAACTGCTTTAAAAACATAGCTACTGCAGATAGCTTCAAAAAACGTACTTGTAACAGAAATCAGCTGCATGGACGTAATATCTACACAGAGAGCCATGAATAGGAGGTGTTGCACAAAAAACCATATCTGGGCATAGGTTATATCTTCCCGTTCTACAAAACTCACATGAGCGGCATGGAATTCCTGGCTCGATTGCCACTCTGTCACCTATTCAAAAAATAACAAAAAGTAATCAATTTCAAGCTGTAATCAACCCTATCTTGAAAATATCTCGACCAATCGATTAGTTCAATAGTTCAAGTTCAATCATGAAAATTTAATAGTTCTGACTGGTCATTTTCAGTATACTGAAAAGACGGAGCGATATGTGACAGATTAATCGCTTAAAACCACTTATCACAGAAAAAAATACTTCATAAGAAATTTGAATAGTCTCCCTTGACTAGATGATCTCTGAAGGTAAACCAATAAAGGTAGAACCGGTTAACATTTCGTTTTCTTATCAAAAATCATTCCTTGTCGGGAATTTGGTTCTGTTTCTCCGCGACAATTATTCGCGCAGAAGGTAACAAGCACAAAACTCACAAAATGTGCGTAGATATAGCTCTCCGTTGCAATTCAGCGTAGAAACTTGGCCTTGACTAACACTCTATTTTCTAGCCTAAAACTAATGCTCGAGTAGTGCGACTCAGGTTAAATTGCGATACTATATACTGCCTTACCAAAGCGTGCTGTAGTGTTTAATCTTTCAAGACAATTCAATTATTTAGCTCCAGCAACGAAGGTCCTGCCATTGCCGAAGTAAATATTCTAAGATTTGCCTCGCCTTGCAATCAATATTTCCAAACTCATGAGAACTTCTTCCGTTGTTTTGTTGGGAAATAGCTCTAGATTTATGGCTCTCGTAAGGCTCCAGGAATATGGTCATATTTAGGCTGAACCTTACATGGGATGTTGCTTGTATTGGTCCGGCGTAATCCACATCTATAACTTGAAATGGTCGGTCACTTTCCTTAGGCAACATCCCTTCTGGCGGGGTATCGTATGCAATTTTATGGAGTCTTTTGTATCCATTAAATCCCCTGGTTATCTTCTCGGTCAGATGCTTTGTTTTGGTATTCAGTACTTACGTCTGATCCATGCCATCGTCAAGCCAACTCTCCAATTAAGGGTTTGGATACGGGCACCTTTCATGATCTTTGCGTGAACTATGCTTCAGATGCTGTCACTATATTCTTCGACGACGCTCGCATATTCTGCTATCATTCTTCTGAAGGTCGAGTCTCACTTGATCTTCCTTGAATCTTCTGTGTCCTCGTGACTTTCTTGCATCTTGATCAAAAAAGTTTGATTGTTCCTTGTATCCATTCCGTGGTCAGCGGTCCGAACAATCGTTCTGTTCTCTACACTTTACAATTACTGATAAACATGAGTGAGTGCGGTGATCCTTATTGTCTTCCGAAATGTGAAATTGCAGATTAGCTTCTCAAATTGATCGGTGTTCTCGATAGAAGTCGCTAGCACTTCTATTTTAACCTTTGCTTCAACTTTCGACTGTGCTTGATTTGATCTGCATCTTTTTGTAAAAGAATGTTATGATAGTTATGATAGTTAGCAAAATGGAATATACAGTATTTCTGTATATTTTTTTCGTTTTCAATTATTGTAGCCAAAGGATAGATAAGTCATATTGCAACAAAGCTTTAAATCAGTTACATCGAATAATTGAATTCACCATATGTTGAGAAGCAAGGTTGAAAGGAATAACTTTTGGGTTCCTTTCGGAGAATGATTCAACAATCAAAGCTCTTTCCATGCACCACAACCGTTTTGTAACATGTATTTGAATCTGGTTTACGGTTCTCCTCATGTTCGATGATGTCGAGAATCGATAAGATAATTTTTATTATGAACTTGAACTTTTGTTAAAAGTGTTGAGTCATGGTCATTTGTCAC
>JAACYV020127227.1:0-10227 GCA_009936425.2 Chrysaora fuscescens
CTACATTATAGACTGTTGTACAACTATGCTAATCTGAATATACACTATTTTATGCAAAAAAGAGATACAAAAAGGTGCTCGTATGGTTAGCTGACAAGGTGACACACATTAAATCTACATATTAGTCCCTTCCGATTCATATTAGACGTTCAAATCTTATAATAAAGTAGATAATCAACAGAAACTTTGGGTCTAAGATGAAAAAAGGCGATCACTTAACTACATCAAACGGTATTTTACAGTCATGCTTGTTAGCATTCAGTATCGATCAGAAATTTCTAAAATTCAGTTTTAAACTGTAATCTTTGAGAGTCACTTGCCTTCTGATTATCAATCTTCTTATCTTTGCCATCAGACTTTTCATCACCGCACTCACGGACACTGTCTTGTCCGCTGGAATATATCCTGCTTATGCATAGCACAAGTCTTCTTGTTGACACATCATCTCGTTCGAGTATCTTCTTCAAAGCAGGCCTACAGTATAAAACACATAAACATATGTAATGCCAACAAGACATGCAATGACAACAGATGGATCAAATTAACATCAGACTAGTGGCCACGAGACGGATTGAGAAGCAGAGGAAAACAATCAATGAGGTGGTGCGAGGAATTTGACGATCGGAACCAACTAGAGAAGCAAAACAAGAGGAAGACAGGCTTGGAGAAGATTGTCCAGGCTAATGACCTGCAGTAGGCAGAACGGCTCTAGTGATGATGATAATATGTAATGAGTACGATTTTCTAACGAAATCAACAAGGTTCAAGACAAATTTAAAGCTTGCAGGTAATAACAAGAGGCTAACGAATTAATAAAAAACATGGCAAAATTCAACAGAAGGGGCTTCACTTGACTCAAATTAACTCAAATAAAAACATCTTGCTTGGCGTATGCTTGGCCACTATACCATCTTTGAAGCAATGTAAATAAATTGGAGATGGTATTGTTCCCTTAGGTCCAAAAAGTGACACTAGAATTCGGGTTTTTGTAGCTCTAACATTAATTTGAATGTTTCTGGTTCAGACAGACACTCGTATGGTTCACGACATTTCGGTCTGAGTACCCTCCCTCTGTCAATCAAGTGAAAATTTACGAGATCGATCAAAGCAAAAATCTTAAGAAGAATTGCATGTAAAAAAGGAAACGCAATATTTTAGAGCATTACGAACTCATTCTAACCTCTCTGCGGAATCAATTTCTTTATCGTATCGATATTTCAAATGATACATCACTTCATTTGGCGTAAGGCACCTAAAACAAAACAAAAACATTCAAAAACATTGTTTAGTTTAGGACAATTTAATCTACTTGAAAAGCAATTATGGTTCTCAAAAATTTCACAAAGTGACATCATCAAAACATTAGGCTAATTGAACTGTCTAGTATGAGTGGTAGTAGTAGCAGCTTTAGTTTTAGCAGAAGCAATTCAGGAAATTCCAGCATCAGCAGTAGAAGTTGCAGTAGTAGTAGTTGCAGCAGTAGAAGTTTCAGAAATAGTAGTTGTAGTAGTTTCAATAGCAGTAGCTGCAGTAGCAGTAGCAGTAGCAGTAGCAGTAGCAGCAGCAGCAGCAGTAGAAGTGGAAGTAGTAGCAGTGGCAGTAGTTGTTCTAGTAGCAGTAGCTGTTGTTGTTATTATTGAAGTAGTAAATGAAGTAGTAGCAATTGCAGTTGTTTAATTTGTACTAGTAGTAGTTTAGTAGCAATCATAATGGAGCAGTTAACTGTCCAATTTACCTCCCTGCAAACATTTCTGGAAACGATCTCTCCATTGAAGCTAATTTCCATACAATCCAGCGATACTGATTAGCCAGCCATTCTTCAGTGAATAAGGAATTGTCCACACCAGGTACAGTTCGAAATGCGCTGCATAAACAAAAAGGAAGTACTAAATAACTACCCACTTTGTTCTGAGGTAAGGCAAGGCTCGCACAAGAGGTAGTGCTTCTTCCAATATGGCCTTTAAAATTCATTTTGCGAGATCGTATTCCCACTGGAACACTTCCAAATCTTACCTGCCTATTAAAAGCGAGATCCTTGAAATGATATCAATAGAGACTGCAATAGATATCTAGCTCTCCATTCGCGCTCTAGATTCAACTCTGGATAAAAAATACGGCATATGAATCCGTTCAAGAAAATTGGAGCAGAAATTAAAACAGTACTAACTTTTTAAATTCTGTTAGACAAGCAGTGCCTTCTGGACCAAGGTCAAGTCTGGCTCCATCCCCTACCGTTATTGAGCCTTTGGCTAGTGTTTCCTCGCTGAAGAAATCTTTCCCAAACACAAAACACTGCGCGTTTTCACTTGTTATGTCTAGTACTTCGTCGCTAACACCAAAGTTGTATATCTGGAAGTTTAGGAATATTTCATAGGGTTACATGATTTAGGTTTTAACGGGCGGAGAAATCATAATTAATCGCTGTTGTTCTGTTTCAAATAGCAAAAATAGAAAAACCAGATTAGGAACTGAGGAAACAGAACATGACACAGAACACAGAAACAGAACAGAAAATTAAGATAGAATAATGGGCAGCACAGATAAAAAGTTACACAGAAGTAAAGAAAATAGGGAAAAGACAGGAAAAGCGCACAGAACAGAAAAACCAGATAGAATACAAGATAGAAACAGGAAAGAGAACAGAACAGGAAAGGAAAAGGAAGGATAGAAAAATGGAAAATAGGCCAAACAGAAAAAAGGACAGCAAAGACAGGGTAAGAAAAAAGGACAGGGTAAGAAAAAAGGACAGAGACAGTAAAACGGGATAGGATACAAGAAAGGAACAGAAACGAGAAATAGTACACAACAGGAAAAGGGGTAGAACAGAGAAGATCAAGGAACAGGAAAAGGGACAGAACAGAAGAAGATTAAAGAATAGGAACTGAAGAAAGAGCAGGAAAAGGATAGGACAGAGCATAAAGGGTAGGATTACAAGCAGGCATTGGGTAACACTGGAAAGACAGAGCAAGAAAGGATAGAAAAATGTAAAATGGGACAAAACAGGAAAAAAAGGACAGCAAAAAGGGAAAAAGAAAAAGGACATAGAGGATAGGATAACAAGCAGGCATTGCTACATTAATAAAAGACAAATTAAAAGTCTCGCCTGCTCTCTTGAGTAGGAGCAAGGTGACCTTCCACAAGTACATTGAGAAAGTCTATTTTTCTTTTTCTTCCGTTGCTTCATTGAGAATAGACGCCCAGCTTGCCTACGGTTTGATTTTTCTTCCTAAAAAAGCAGCAAAAATTAATGATCGGTTATTTTTACAGGATTTGAAAGCCTAAAGAAAAACATCGAATTTTACAAAATATTTGAGTCAAGCTCGAAACGTTATTTAATTTATTTCTCTTAGTTCATTGTCGTTTTTTTAATAATTTGTTGATTCATTCGATATACGACGTACTACACGCACGCACTACAAATTTTATTTTATTTTCTTAGCTACCTAACCCTACTTGCACGAATCATATGCGCAGAGTCCAGAAAAAGTGACGGTTCCACGGCTTTGAGCCAGAGGAAAGTTTTGCTTGTTAATGTTATTTTCGAGGAAGGTTTACTAATTCTATAAGAAATCTAGCTTGAGGAAAATGTTCAGTTGATATGATATTTGATCTAGGAAGTTTTTAGTCAATATTGAAAAGCTGAGGAAAACGTTGTGTTACACAGGTGATTAAACTATTTAATATGGTTTTACGGTTATAAAACATGAAAAGAGTTTTAAAAAATCTCGTTATTTTCATTTGATAAAGTGAGGAAGGTTGAGCTTATAAAATTGGCAGCTGGAGAAAGGTTTGGACTTTTCTGGACTCTGCATATGCGACGGAACGTCACATCACAGCGGCCTCCCGCTAAGCTGCACTATAGCCTTATTTTCAAACACTTTTATTTACAAATAATAACTGCATTTATACTTACCAACTTATTGTCACTGTCTTCCGTTTTTTGTTTCTTGCTGCTGAATGGAATACAGGAAAACAACGGCCTTTTTGGCAACCTTTTTTGACCACTACCAGCAGCAATTGGGCCGCGTTCTGTGCAGCTCTTTTGTTGATTCTTGTTGAATGGAGTACAGAAGGATTTGGATCGCAGGCCTTTTCTGTCATGATTTTTGTCAACATTGTCTGGCGTTCCATGTTTTATTGTGGATGATATGTTTTGGAGTACATGCTTCGAAACTACAGGTGCAGATCTAAAGATAAAAACTACAATTAGGAGTATAAATCTTAATCTAGTCTAATTCTTAATCTTAATTTTAGTTGAGAAATACGGACAACACGCGATTGTTGAAAAGGAATTAATCAACAGATTAGAAATTGCGCTAAATCGCAACTAGCTCCGAGCAACGTTCTTCAAATTAAGGCAACACTTATTGTTTCTTTTTTAGGCAGTAAATGTTCTATTTATTGTCTCAAAAAGGGTATGCAAACATAAGCTTAACTAAAATTACTTATTATACTAAATTAAACTGCGCACGTAATTAAGACGACCAAAATTATCCCCCGCACATTTAATAAGCCTGAATGCTCGTTGTGAAGAAATGTGTACAAAAATTAAACTGCATTTAATTATGACTATTTTATAATTGCGCAGCTTAATTAGGTACGCATTATTTTGGTGTAATAATTCAGCTCGATGACGTCTTTTTAAGCAATTTCTGCTCTGTTGATCTGGTCACTATTAATATCACGCTGGAGCAAGTACGTCTGATGTGGTGGATACGTCATACAGGAGCGGAATATTATTATATATCGGTATGTACCATAAATACAATCCCAAAGAATAAGTCAAACGCCACGCACAGCAACATTACCCACTATAGGGACACATAATAAGGCGTTTCCATCAGAATCAATAAAGGGAACGCTGCAAAAACTGCATAAGATGACGTCAGAGGTCAGATTTAAGCTCGTAGTTTAAGATATGATCTTCAATCGACTTCCTTTGTTCTAGTCAAAGAAGTTGAGATAAAAACTCGACGTCAACGAACAAGAGAAATCGATTTCAATCTCCAAAAAAATAACAAAAAATGACTTATTATCAACTGGTTGTTTTCTCTTTCAAGTCGATTAGTGGCTTTATTCACTGACAAAAATCTTCAGCTTGTTTACCTTGATAGCATGAGCGTGTTGTTGTCCTCAATGTAAGCATTTTTCGCAATGAGAGGTGTAGTGAACTTCGCCAATCTATCGCTGCGATAACCTTCAAAAAGGGCGAATGTAAAACTTATCAAAAAACTAGAAAGACCTTTCAAAATAAGTCATAAGTTAAAAACAGTAAAAAAATCCAGAGAACAATATTGGAAATCAATGTTTATAAGTTTTTTAAGATATCAGCAAACTGTTTTCCTTTTCTTTTCACTTAAATATTCAATTAATACTTTTATCTTTCTAATTTAGGCATAAGTACGAAAATACCTATCAATTTGCTAGTCAAATAAGATGAAAGAACTTATAAAATTGTCCAGAGATCTATCCAGTAAGCAGGCCAAATTGATAAAATAATTTTCTCAACTAGACTAAACGTTTAAATTGTTTATCAGCAAATTATGCTTTCTTAATCTTAGTAGTAAATTGTTAACTTTAAGATTCACCAAACAAAATGGACTATATACCTGCAGGGGTGCTGGACTTCGCTTTGAAAGTAAACTTGGACTTTGATTTCAGTCCTGAAAGACTGGCTCTTGAGTTGATATTTTCATTCTTCTATACAAAAATAGTAGAATAAAACACACGTTTTAAAATATCATGAGAGACCCAACTTAATGTTACTATCACAGCCAAAGATAACAGATTGGAAAAAAGTACATTTCCGCAAAAACGAATTTGGTTTTTGGAGCCTAAAGGTGTAATTTTTGTCAATTTTTCAGGACAAAACAGATTACAGATCTTGACACTTTCGTCCTATATTCAAACATTATTTTTGGGTTAAATTCACTTGAAAAATTCGTGCATTGATTCAGAAATTGAAATGATATTTGTAAGGATTAACATTTGCCACTTACATAATGATGTATTTCAGTCAAAGTTGAGTACAGTATACCTACCAAATTCGGGTTTGCACGCTGTGCTGAGGTCCTGGTTGATGAATCTAATTCAAAGAGAAAGGGATAATTACAAATGCGACGTTCGCTAGTTCTAGGATTCTAGGTGTCTTCTTTTTCAATATTCACATATATTCATAGCATAAACACAGTTTCGTAGGGCAAAAGAATCAAAGGGCTATAGAGTCAGAGGGCCAGAGAGCCATAGAGCTAGAGGGCCGTAGATTCAGAGGGCCATAGAGCCACGGAGTCAGAGGAGCATAGATTCAGAGGGCCATAGAGCCACAGAGTCAGAGGGGCATAGATTTAGAGGACCATAGAGCCACGGAGTCAGAGGGGCATAGATTCAAAGGGCCATAGAGCCACGGAGTCAGAGGGGCATAGATTCAGAGGGCCATAGAGCCACAGAGTCAGAGGGGCATAGATAAAGAGGGCCATATAACAACAGAGTCAGGGAGCCTATACTCAGAGGGCCATAGAGCAACAGAGTCAGAGGGGCATAGATTCAGAGGGCCATAGAGCCACAGAGTCAGAGGGGCATAGATTTAGAGGACCATAGAGCCACGGAGTCAGAGGGGCATAGATTCAGAGGGCCATAGAGCCACGGAGTCAGGGAGCCTATACTCAAAGGGCCATAGAGCCACAGAGTCAGAGGGGCATAGATTTAGAGGACCATAGAGCCACGGAGTCAGAGGGGCATAGATTCAGAGGGCCATAGAGCCACGGAGTCAGGGAGCCTATACTCAAAGGGCCATAGAGCCACAGAGTCAGAGGGGCATAGATTCAGAGGGCCATAGAGCAACAGAGTCAGAGAGCCTAGATTCAGAGGGCCATAGAGCCACAAAGTCAGAGAGCCTAGATTCAGAGAGCCATAGAGCCACAGAGTCAGACGGGCACAGATTCAGAAACGGGCACTTAGAGCAAGGAGAGCAGTGACTGGCAAAAAGCAGCATTTCAAAAAGACGAAAAAATCATTTGAAATGCAAAACACTTGAGGCTGCGACCAAGTCAACCTCTATTGTGTGCTATCTAAAACTCTTTACGCTATTTAAAATCAATATGAAAACATGCAAACAAGGAGGATTTCCACTCACCATTGGAATCTGAATTGATACGGGCTTCTTCTCTTTCTTCAGACCAAGATCTATCAAATCTATTTCCGATGTTGTTCTCGACGCTTCTAGAAGACGTTTTCTTTCCCACAACTGTTCTTCTTCTCCTCACATTCAAGAAACAAGGATTTTCTTCGATTGTTTTTATCATATCTTCATCAAACCTTTCACTCATTTCTACCAATTCGTCACTGAAATTGTCTAGTAAACTATTATTCGCTTTATCACCAACACCCAGGTCTTTTATAAGAGAATCAGAACGTCTAGTTGAGTAGTTCTCGTTTCGAGAATAATTGCATATTTTCTTGCATTTTTCATCTTCTTCCGATCCCTGCTTTGCCTCTTCAAAGGCTTCTTCGAAACATTTGACCTTTTTATTTGAGATTGTCTTCACAGAATCTAAATCATCATTTCCACTGTTCTCAACAGTATCTAGTCGTTTCTTTGCAGCCATCATTGCTTTCTCCGAAATCTCAACTTTCTTTCCAGTTCCAGTGCTGAAACCAACAAACTTAGAACATTCTGCACTTTTCTTTGAAGAATCTAAATCATCATTTCCACTGTTCTCAACAGTATCTAGTCGTTTCTTTGCAGCCATCATTGCTTTCTCAGATATTTCAACTTTCTTTCCAGTTCCAGTGCTGAAACCAACAAATTTAGAGCATTCTAAACTTTTCTTTGAAGAATCTAAATGATCATTTCCACTGTTCTCAACAGTATC
The DNA here is from genome assembly GCA_009936425.2 of Chrysaora fuscescens. Taxonomy (NCBI): domain Eukaryota; kingdom Metazoa; phylum Cnidaria; class Scyphozoa; order Semaeostomeae; family Pelagiidae; genus Chrysaora; species Chrysaora fuscescens. Next base: position 7,872 of record JAACYV020127227.1, read on the forward strand.
TAGTCGTTTCTTTGCAGCCTTCATTGCTGTCTCCGAAATCTCAACTTTCTTTCCAGTTCCAGTGCTGAAACCAACAAATTTTGTACATTCTCTACTTTTCCTTGAAGAATCTAAATCAACATTACTACTGTTCTCAACAGTATCTAGTCGTTTCTTTGCAGCCATCATTGCTTTCTCAGATATTTCAACTTTCTTTTCAGTTCCAGTGCTGAAACCAACAAATTTAGAGCATTCTAAACTTTTCTTTGAAGAATCTAAATGATCATTTCCACTGTTCTCAACAGTATCTAGTCGTTTCTTTGCAGCCTTCATTGCTTTCTCTGAAATTTCAACTTTCTTTCCAGTTCCAGTGCTGAAACCAACAAACTTAGAGCATTCTGCACTTTTCTTTGAAGAACCTAAATCATCATTCCCACTGTTCTCAACAGTATCTAGTCTTTTCTTTGCAGCCTTCATTGCTCTCTCGGAAATCTCAACTTTCTTTCCAGTTCCAGTGCTGAAACCAACAAACGTAGAGCATTCTGCACTTTTCTTTGAAGAATCTAAACCATCATTTCCACTGTTCTCAATAGTATCTAGTCGTTTCTTTGCAGCCTTCATTGCTCTCTCAGAAATCTCAACTTTCTTTCCAGTTCCAGTGCTGAAACCAACAAATTTTGAACATTTTCCACTTTTCTTTGAAGAACCTAAATCATCATTACCACTGTTCTCAACAGTATCTAGTCGTTTCTTTGCAGCCAGCATTGCTTTCTCAGAAATCTCAACTTTCTTTCCAGTTTCAGTGCTGAGACCAGCAAACTTAGAGCATTCTAAACTTTTCTTTGAAGAATCTAAATGATCATTTCCACTGTTCTCAACAGTATCTAGTCGTTTCTTTGCAGCCTTCATTGCTTTCTCTGAAATTTCAACTTTCTTTCCAGTTCCAGTGCTAAAACCAACAAATTTAGAGCATTCTAAACTTTTCTTTGAAGAATCTGAATGATCATTTCCACTGTTCTCAACAGTATCTAGTCGCTTCTTTGCAGCCTTCATCGCTCTCTCAGAAATTTCAACTTTCTTTCCAGTTCCAGTGCTGAAACCAGCAAACTTGTAGCAGTCTAGACTTTTCTTTGAAGAATCGAAATGATCAATTCCATTGTTCTCAACAGTTTCTAGTCGTTTTGTAGCCTTCATTGCTTTCTCAGTGGAAGAAGGCAACGTTGGTTGTTCTTTTCCAACTTTTGAAAGAAGTGCAGGACACTGTCTAAAATCGTCTTCGGTATCTCTCAATTGTGTGAAATCTTCGATATGGAAATCATTGTTCATCATGCAATCTGATAAAATCTCTTTTTCGGCCTCAGAAATCTGCAGGCATCCATTTCCAGGAACATGGTGATGTAGATCAACTTGACAATTTTCAATGTCACATGAATGTGCTTCAACTAAGCTTGTATTATGTCCTATTTTCCCGGTTTGCTTCTCAGAAGAAGCAGAAAGCCTGGTCGGTCTTCCTACTTGTTTAACACTCAATTTATTAGATTGCAAATGCAACTCGCCTCTGGACCCATTCGTGTTAGATTCCACACGCTTATTACTTCCATCATCGATGACTGGCTGCTCGTCATTGAAAATCTTCCCTTTCGGCGACCACTTCTCATTGCCAACATCGATTTTCTTTCTTTTTGGGCGCGGGCCATTTCTTCCGAACATTAATTCATCAAGCATATCTTCTGTCGAGGAATCAGAAAGTTGACGAGATTGCTTTTCTCTAGGTCTCGTTTCACAGGATTTACTTCCACCCAATCGATGCTCCTTAGGAATGCAAAACTTTTCTGAGTCCAGTTTGCACTCACTTACTTGCAAGGGATGACATTTCGCATCCATCACACGCATTAACTGGTTCTTTTCGTCACGAAATGCCACCTTTTCTATACATCCTCGCTCTTCATTAATTTCACAAGCAATATTGCCGTCATCAGATCTAGTATATTGTTTAAGTTCCACTTGATCACATGCCTCTTTCTGCAAATCAAAATTTTTGATGTTACGATTCCTCAAAGAGTGACTATAGACAGCCACAGGCTTACTATCCGAATGTGTTCTCCCCAAAATGGCTTCCTCTTTACAGCAGAATAAACTATTGAGCTCGTCATGTGGAAACTGTGTCAGAAGATCCATATCAACAATATTGTTTTCACAGAGTGCATTTAAGCTTCCTTCTCTACAATCTGCTTCGAAACTCCTTGATGGTTCATTATATTGCATCACACCAGCTCTAGCGCTTTGGTGCACCTCATTTAACCCACCTTCCACAGCCAACGTGCAATTTAAAACAAAACTGTCATCCAGATGAAAATCTTCAGTGTTCCTTTCTTGA
>JAACYV020127449.1:0-10224 GCA_009936425.2 Chrysaora fuscescens
TCTTTACCAAATTTTGAGGGATTTCGGAAATCCGGGAAATCTCGTACGCTTTTTTGGCTCGTGATATACCCCTCGCTAAATTCAACATCACCTGTATTTATTGTGATAATTTGTACTATTCTACTTTATGTGAAACCATCAAAATTATCTACCAACGAAAAAATATCTTGAAACAGAAAGGAAGATGTTTAATATGTTTACGTGCAGGACATACAGCTAGACAATGCGCATCAAACAAGCTATGCAGGCAGTACAACGAGAAACATCATCAGTCCATTTGTGATCAACACAAGAAATCAAATGAAGCTGTTAAAACCAAAACAATCTCGTCTGAAGACGCCCTCCATGCTACAACAAGCACATTAGCCCCAACATCAGCAAGAAAACCTCACATTTTGATACAGACAGCAAGAACATTGGCTTATAAGGATGGAGATGGGAATGCTAGTGAAGTAACACTCATGGAGTACCGAATAACTCAAGAGAAAGCTGGGATTGGATCAACTGAAAAGGAACCGTTCACCTAAATACATTTGCCATGCAAGCTACCCTCATCTGCAAAATCTTGAATTAGCGGACCCGTTGGACTGTACAAACAATGAAGAGACAGTTGATGTATTAGTTGGCGCTGATATGTAATGGTATCTTATAGAAGGCGAGATCATCAGAGAAGGTCCTGGCCCCATAGCCATTAACAGTAAATTTGGATGGATCGTATAGGCCCTGTTAGAATTTCAAACATTGATAAAGCCTGCATATAACTAATCTGATATTAGAGGTTCCTGAACCCATTGAGGGAGATAACGACCCGATTGCATCACAATCAAAGCAATTCTGGGAAACCGAATTAGTTGGAATCTTCGAAAATCATAAGATTAATATCGATAAGCCTTTTCTTGAAAATGCCACTTTTGATGGCATTCGTTATAAGGTCGCGTTGCCTGATGATTATGCTTGTCTTTAAATCGTGTAAATTCGCTTTATTCTCGACTTTCGAAACACCCTGAATTACTAAAGCAATACGATAACATATTCATTGAGCTCAAGAACTTGGGCATAATTGAAGAGGTACCTACAGAGGAGGTCATTGAAGAGGTCATTTCGACTGCGAAAATTGATTCACTACTATTAGAATTAATCGAAAATGTGCAGAATTCCGAAATCTCTTACAGAAATGTCACCGAAAGAGTTAACAAAGACGACCGCACATTTACGAAATAAACTTTAGGACCAAACATGATTTTGGAAAATAAAACGAAAACGAAAATTTTGGGATTGAATTGAACGACGAAGTCTACTTTGGATTTGACGAACTAATCAAATTCTCGAATAAGTTACCACCCTCAAAGAGGTCCGAAACTAGTCGCTGAATTCGGTTTACATCTCGATATAGAAGGTGTTATTCGTTGCAGAACGAGCCTGAAAAATGTGTTTGTATTAGACTTGAGCAATTGACCAAAACTAACATACCGTTACCATCGAATCATCGATATACGTACTTAACTGTCAGTGCAGTTCATTCAGAAACAGGACACAACTGCATTGCATACACTTTAGCATAACAAATACCGGACTTGATTAGCTGGACCACTATTCGCTAAGAATTCAGATGATTCTGTATCAACGTCTTATACAAAGTCTTATTATGTTTGTATACATGTGCTCCAACACGTGCAGTTCACTTGCAACTAACAAATTCTTTTCACACGGAAAAATTTCGAAGATTTGATGCGCGACGAGGTCTTCCAAAATTGACAATAATTGCAAATGCAAGAACGCTCAAAGAAGCCAGTATAGTTTTAGTAGTATGAGATTTATCGTTTAGACTTAGGACATATTTCTTCTAAGAGCTGCCCTAACATCTGAATCACTACATCCCGTTATTTGCGGTGTCGACCCTGTTGGCATTTTCGTAAGGTTCATTGTTGGCGCGCATGCACTTTGCTTACAAAACTTCAGACGATGCTGACACGGGCGTGCCTTCTGCCTTATCCCTAATATGCGATTGAGAGTTGCGATGATGACATCTTTCTTGCCATTCATCGCTACCGATTTTTGATCTATGGCTTGTGAAGATGATGAAGCTACAGCCTACTCAGTAGCAGACTTTTCGTATGAAACCCGAGGAACATTAGCATTCGATTGATGCGGCTTGAATGTCTGGGTGGAGAAACAGTCATAATGCTTTCTGTAGCTGGATATCGCTTGCGGTCTATACTGATTCAAAAATGCGCAGAATTCCATTACTATAATCGATGTGCCATACTGAAGAAAGCAGTTGGGATTTCTGTTTAGATTGCCTCAACACTAGGTTTCTGAGCCAGGTGTTCATATTTCTAAGAGCTGGCTTAAATAACAATCCAGCATCCCTCATCCTGATGTACGTTGCATACCCTGAACGAAGGCGATGGGCAGTAGCGTAGATAGAAGGAGGTCAGGAGCGAAAAGCCCCCGTGTAGTGTTACAAACTCCCTGAAAAACTTCAATTTTGTCGGAAAATGACTAATTTTGTCGCAAAAAAAACGCGGTTGTCTATAGCCCTATTTACACTACACAAACTAACCCAGGTTCGCCCCGAGTTAAACTAACCCGGGTTAGTTTGGTATGCAGTGTAAGCGCTGATCTAGGGCAAAAATGAATCCATAATATCACGCATGCGTACTATCACGCAGATACATACAGAGAATGTCTGCTCAGTGCCGTATTGCCAGTTATTGTACATTAAGGGCAAGGCTTGTCAAAAGTTTGCTTAACAATTCAACTTAAATATCAATAGAATCTTGAAATATCAAGATCTGTTTGGAATAAACCAAGAAGCATAACAATTGGTGGGATCTAATTGTGGAAAGGACCTTCAGTGATGAGAACTGGAAAAAAAACTTTAGAATGGGGGAATCAACATTCAGCTCTCTCTGTGAAAAGCTATCTCCATTCATAAGCACAGAAGACACTCATCTCAGGCAAGCTATTCCTGTTAGAAAACGAATTGGTGTGGCTCTTTGGAGGCTAGCAATAAATTCAGACTACAGAAGCATTGGCCATTTCTTCGGAATATCTGATGCAAGCGTGTGTCACATCACTGAAGAATCCTGTTCTTCAGTTGTGTGTTCTTCAGTTGTGAATAATATGCTTGAAGACTACATAACAAGACCTGTTGGGGAAGAACTGAACAAAGTGATTGCAGAATTTAAACACAAGTGGGGCTTTCCACAATGTGTAGGTGCAATTGATGGCTCTCACGTACCTGTCAAAGCCCCCCATTGAATTCCATGCAGATTACTACAATTGCAAAGGCTATTCTATCATTCTGCAAAGAGTTCTTGACAGCAGCTACAGGTTCATCGACATCAATGTGGGATGGCCTGGTAAGGTTCATGACTTTACATTACATTATCTTCGAAAAGGGTCAGAATGGAACACTATTTCCAAAAGAACATTTTCCTGACATAGATGGTGTGAAAGTACCATTGTTCATCACAGCAGATGCTGCATATCCCCTGTTACCATGGGTAATGAAACTGAAAATGGTACACTGGGGTCAGACAAGTTGCAATTCCACTACAGAATTGGTAGGGCCAGGATGGTTGTAGAGAACGCTTTTGGCAAATGAAGTCAACATTGAAAAGATGAATTCAATAGTTGACTGTCTCTGTCTCAAGAATCTGAGAATTCTTTCCTTATTTTGAAAACTTGGGAATTCTGTGAAGGTGAAGCTGTCCAAAGAGATGATGAAAATTTGCGATTAGCGATTACCCTTCCAGTATCATCAGCCAATGATAAAAGAGCATTTAGCTGCTTGAAACGAGTAAAAATGTACCTGAGAAGAACAATGTCCAGGGATAGATTTTCTAACCTTGCATGTTGCATGCATTTCAGTTGATAGATTTACGGATTTTCAAAATTCCATTTTTAAAGGAGAAGACCCGATAAACCTTTGAGTACTGTGATGTATGACACTTGACTCTGAATAAATAACAAATGTTTATCTTCTGTCTTAGTTCAGTTCAAACCAAGAAAAAACGAAAGCGTTCATTAAATTGTGTCAGCAAAATGTTTTCATTTATCACCCCCCCCCCCCAACCCCTAAAATTTACCGATCTATGCCATTGGCGATTGGTCTGTAGAGTTAACATTCTCCTAGATGGATTGCTCACCATGGCTATACAGGTCTCCCCTCACCGCACCAACAGTGTAATTAGATTCAAGGCGCCTTTCGTCAGAGCTCCTCTAGAATTGCGTTGCCCTAGGTTTCTGTGTAATAATTATGGGCTATAAAAAATGCTAAAATTTATACGGCCTAGAAAGAATTAAACTTTAATACACTGTCTTACCTCAAATTCGAGTAACTTATGTGTTTTCCACAAAGAGGGGCACTCGGCCAGCACCAAATGTACTTTTCCAGACGATGGGACTGTTATACAGTCAGCCTGAAATATTTGCGAGTAATTAATTTGTGCAAGCGTAGCAGAGTTGCAATAGATCGTAAATTTATTTGAAAACATTTAATAATGCTTTAGAGTAACTACGTAACAAAAGGAAATGCTCGGGCAAGGCAAAATTAAGATAAATGACAAATTGAGTGGGATAATAGATTATGCAAATGTGGTTAGGTTTTCATGAGGGCTAACCGGTTTTTATATATTTTTTTATCTATTAGTGAAGAACATTGCATAAGCTGTATGGATAGCAATCGTGACGAAAATCGATATGTTACAAAATCGTACTGTTTCAATTTTCAAGTTTCATTGTGTATTCTCAGCTTAATTACAGTATACTGAATTTAATAGCTCATACATCTAGATATAATTAATAATTTGGATAGTACAGTACAATTTTTTTTATAAAGTTACTAATTGTATCAATATAAAATGCTGAATGACACATGGAAATAGCCCAGTAAGGGCATGTGCCATTTTTACAGTGAATTTGACAATCTATCGAATCTAGGTACTATACACAAATAACATATAAGACTACTTATTTTAATGTAAAGAGTGAAGATAAGTTAATTCAAATTTGATATTTAACTAAAAAAGAAAAAGAAATAAAAGAAGGGAGAAAAAGAGGGGGGGGGGGAGAAAAGGGGAATGCTGTTTTAATCTTGCGACGTAATACTCTTGTCAAATGCCTATACTATACAAAATTAACAATATGCTAGTATTTTGAAATCATAGATTTCTTAAGGCCTTTTGCAAAAGACGTTTTTGATGCTGATTGTCGGATATTTTGAGGAATAGAATTCCAAATATCAACTCCAGCATTTGTAATAGATTTTTTACAATAGTTTGTTCTAAAGCATGGTTTTCCTGAAGTAGCATGCCTTGTTTTAATGTGGTGGATATCTTTTGATTTATGGAAGAATTAACTGAAAGTGTTTTGAGAACTGTTTTTATTTACATCATACATAAATTTAGCGCATTCAAGTTTGTAGCAATTTTCAAGGTCTAGGGTTTTTAGATGTTTAAAAGGGGGTTTACTATGTTCAGTTTTACTTATAAAGGTTATTAATCGTACCGCTCTTTTTAATTTTTTGCAAAGAGGATCAAGGGTAGTTTTGGTTGCACTACCCCAATTTAATAGACCGTAAATAATATTTGGAAGTACAAATGCATTATAAATGTTTAGTAGTACCCTTTACTTTGCTAAGAATCCCAATCCCTTTAGAAATTTTAGTATTAACATTTTGAATTTGGGACTTCCAACTCAAATCTTTATCTATTAGAACACCTAGGTATTTGTGTCTACGACTTCCTTTAACGATTCATTATTTAATTTTATTTCTATATTTCTATTTAGTCTCTTTTGTGAAGGATGAATTAGCAGGAAAGTAGACTTACTTAGATTTAACGTTAGTTTATTCGCTTAACATTTTCAAGTTCTTTGCTAACAATATTTCCTAGATTATTCACATCTTTGTCTGCATGAAAAATACTTGTGTCATCAGCAAAAAGGTGGAAGTTTAAACATTAAGAAGACAAATGAATGTCATTATTATAAAGTAAAAATAACAAGGGTTCTAGGACGCTACCTTGTGGTACACTATATTTTATGTTAAGATCCTTTGATAAATCTCCATTAATACAAACACGTTGCGTTCTATCACTTAGGTATGACTTCAACCACTCAAGTGCTGTACCTCTGATACCATGATAATCAAGTTTTTTAACTAATATTTCATGGTCGACTGTATCAAAAGCTTTTGCAAAATCTAGAAAGACACAGCATGATATTTTCTTATTCTCTATAGCATTTACAATTTTAGTAGACATATCTAAAATTGCTTGAGAAGTAGATTTACCTTTTTGAAACCCAAATTGACGCTCTTAAATTATTTTGTTATCATCTATAAACTTAATAAGTCTTTGGTACATTAGTTTTTCACAGATTTAATTAAAAATAGGCAAGAGTGAAATTGGTCTGTAGTTTAATACTTCATAGGGAGATTTTGATTTGAATATCGGAATAACTTTAGCATACTTGAGAAGTAATTAAGTAATTTTTGTAGCTTACGGTTGTGCTTCCAAGCTTATCCACTAGGTTATCTACAATATTTGTAAAATATCTATCAAAATGGTCTGCAACCGCTTTATTATCGTTAATTGTAATATTATTAATTGTTATCTTTATTTTATCTTTATTTTTACTTTTAGATCTATCTATGAGTTCATTTATGCCTTTCCAAATTTGTTTCGAGTTGGTTTTGAAGCTTTCGAAGTAATTAATGTAATGATTATGTTTACTTTCGGATAAGACGGTTTAGCATATCTCTATAGAATTTATACCGTTGATACCAGAAATTATCATTTAATTTAAGGAACTTTTTATATAATTTATTTTTTACTTTAATTGATTTTAAGATACCGTTTGTAATCCAAGGTTTACGATTCCGTTTCCTCTGCTGTTTTGAGAGTTTTTTCAGAGGGGCGTGCTTATCTACTACACTCAACTATTTTTCATGAAAAAACGTATATTTATCTTCAAGAGTAGAGATTGAATTATTTACTAAACTAAAGTCAATTGACTTTAGGTCTTTTGCAAATTCCATTTCGTTCAAACCTTTAATATTACGCTTTATAATATCATCACCTTTATTCCTTCCAATTTCTAGGTTAAGTATATCGAAGTTTGGCATATGGTCAGACATCTTTGAGATAAGATTACCACTGTTAAGTTTTATATTTAACGAATTTATGAAAATATTATCGATCATAGTTGGGCGCCCATTACCTACATATCTAGAGGGTTGAAGAATAAGAGGCTGAAAGAAGTTAGAAAACATCAAGTTAACGAATTCTTCAGCGAATATGTTTCTCACAAAACGCAAAAGATCGATATTAAAATCTCCACTCATTATAATAATCTTATTTTCCCTACTGACCTTTTCACTCAGTAGGTTTCTTGCATGGGTGGTTGTAAATGGCTGCCAAAACAATATTTCTATCTTTTGAATTTTCGATTTCAATCCAGAAAGCCTCGAACTCACAGTCGTCATTCTTAAAAGACAGTCATCATTCTTTATTTAGCTTAGTACGCTCCACTACTTTTAGAGCTTCAGACACAAAGAAACCAGAACCTTCACATTTGGTTTGGCTTTTTCGGCCAATATAATTATGAAAACCAGGGATAGCTAAATTGTCAAAAAGATCTTTGTTTGAATTATTATGCCAGGTTTCGGTTACAGCTATGGAGTCGAAGTTATGATCTAGTTAGTTACACAATAATTCAAGAGAATCTATATTTTTTTTAGAAAAGATTGAATATTAGTATGTAATAGACTAAGTCTATTACCATCTTTAGATTGTGATTTTTTTGATAATTTATGAAAATTATGACTATTAAAAAAAGTCGAAATCGGTATGAAATTTAGCATAGTTATCAATATCATCAACAAAGAGATGGTCATGTACTTTTAAATCTAGTTTATTAAGCTTTTGTGAATCAAACAGGCGGTAGTCCTCTAGTTTGGGCAGTTAAAATTTGAATTAAAGCTTAGCGACGCTAACTGTTGATCGTCAATGTCGCAAAAAGGAAACTTAGATCGCCAGCATGTCAAGCAACACCATTGGTTAAAATGCTACTTGTATCCGTTGTTTCCCAGGACTGAAGTGCCGAACATTTTCGATGAATCAGATGTTGACAGTCGCTGCAGGGGTGGCTTTTCTAACGTCACGAATAGCTTTGTTCAAACATTACATTTCCTGATAAAACCATGCTTTGCTGACATAACTGCCTCAAGTAATTGTTCATACTTTTTTGTTGGATTAGCCAATATATTACGAAATTGGTTTTCGTTAAGCGATTGAAAAGGTAAAGCTTCGTTTAAGCATGATTTACAAAACCAGATCGAGCTTAAGTTTTCAGCTAGAAAATCTAATCTAATCTAACCGAATCAATTAACGAACATCTAAAAGACATCCGTAGAAACCTTGGACGTCCGTGATATCCTTACAAGTCCGTAAAACCTATAGACATCCGTAGCTTAGACGTCCGTAGTAACCTTAGACGTCCGCAGTAACCTTAGACGTCCGTAGTGACATTTCACATTAGGTTAGACTGCAGTGGTGAGGTGGGCGTCTCTAAATGCGCACAGACATTGGCAAATAATCGAGATGATTTCCGACAAGGATTCCGTCAATGAGCTGTCTCTAGTTGGTTTCAGATTGGCCCCAGATTATACGGCCCCTCTATATAAGGCTAACAAACTGCACCAGTCTGCATAAGAATACGTGAAATCCTTGATTACCTTGACAACAAATTATGTCAGTAAAGTAAGGCCTAAGTGAATAGAAAATCATTTTTTATTATTTGTTTAACCCTTTTCATGGATAGTATTCTTCTCAAAGATCCGCCATTAATCTTCATGGGCCTAAATCAGCCGCATCGAGGGACGTGGGGCCCAATCTGGGGCCAATTTGATACCAGAACTAGAGACAGCTCAATGTCGGAATCCTTGTCGATTGTTTGCCAGTGTCTTTGCGTATTCAGAGGCGCGCCCTCACCACGTGATTTAGCAGGATTTTCAATCACAAATTGCAGTTTGAATCTTATGAAGACCGTTTTATCCGGTAAGCAGTAGCGTTTTATCATCGAATTTAAATATTAATTTCGATCTCGTTTCATAGGCCGTTTTTGTGCCGTATCGAATTAAATTTTTTGGCATAAAAAAAATGTAACTATCAATTAAATACGGTTCAAAGACGGTGTATGAAAGGCCTAGACAGCACTGATACCACTATCCCTAGCAGCAATTCAAGTGCGTGTAATTCCAAAAAGAAAAAACCCAGCAGGTGAGGAAGACAAAAACAGTGAAAATGAGGGACGAAGTGAAGTGAAGAAAAGAAAGAAGGTAGGAAGGAGATCAACCTGGACAGAGGATGTGACTGACGAATTGGTTGATGTTGTCTGCAGCAATGAATATTTCCGAAAGAAGCTGATATTCACCAATAACAAATCAAGTAAAACTACTGAAGTTTACCATCAAGGAGGTGAAGGAACGTTGCAAAGATAGAGATGTTGAGTTTTCTTTTTCTGTTGAACAAACAAGAGCAAAGTTCAAATAGTGTGTTGGCATATGTAAACGTGCAGCAATGGTACAACAAACTGCTTCTCGAGTGAACAATTTGGTAGAGGGTGATGAAACATGGTTTAAAAAGTTATTCCATTACGTCCAGTCAAGTGACTCGTGCCAACCAGAAATAGGAATAGAGCCGTCAGCAGCAGTTTGGTCAACAGAATCAAGAAGTTCTCCAGAAGCCAGTGATGCAGTGGTGACAGAAGGAAGGGATCTTTTTGTTCCAACCAAAAAGAAAGCAAGAAACAAGGTCAAACTGACCTCTTCAAAGATGCTATTAAGTCCTTTAATGTAGCACTTGAAAAATATGCCACAAAGGAAATGATTGAGTTTTCCAAAAAACAAAATGAATTGGATAGAGAGCATGACATGAAGGTGATGCAGATGCAAATGCAAATGTGGTCAACAATGCTTATGAGCCTAAATCTTTGTACGTCAAGATAAGAATAGAATAGAGTGCTGCTTGAAGAATAGCTTGTTTTCTCTTTCGAATGTATGCAAGAATCAACTGTTGCTTTTTCCGTTTTGCCGTTCGTCTCCTAACAATATAGGTTTTGCTGTTAGATAAGTTAGGTAGGTTACCCCCGTGGTGTGACGCCCACTGACATTGAAAAAGAGAGGAACATGTTGTCTAAAGGAGTTGTGAATACAGT